>NDFG01000399.1:29949600-30063326 GCA_002167245.1 Sporophila hypoxantha | reverse complement strand
AWTKSMAAWGMCTTGTAAGCTGAACATTGTGGGTTYCAAACAACACCCTGGTGTGCATCAATGAGGTGGTCTTTGCAGAAATCTGACTGTAGTTTTGCTGATGGGTTGTTTGACTTTACCACAACAATGTAAAATGTTTGAAAGCTTGCTGGAAACAAGATGATGGCATCCAAATACATACAGAATTCCTCTTCACATCAGTTTACTGCAGTGTATTTAACCAATACACCAGTTTAGGGACTAGTCTTCACATTTTTTTACTATTCTCTGATTGTATTCAACTGAAACAGTACATTAAATATATATTTAAATGAAGCAGCAAATTTGCACTGATGTTCTGTTTTCATCAGTTTCCCTGGACACATTAATTTTTTACTCACTGTCTGTAATTGTTTGAACTGATTCTTTTCTCCTTTCCTCATYCTGCCAYTTGCTCTAGACACATATTAATTTTCTCKATGCTTATAGTTGCTTTGCCAGAATAAACAGCATGTTGAGAAGCTGATTTAAGCAGCTGACCTAAAATTAAATACTTTTAAGTGGAACGGAGAATCCATAAGAATTAAGGCAAAAGGAGAAACAATAAGAAATAGAACAATTAAATTCTTCAAACAATTCCCACTGACCGTTTGCCCTAATAAAGAACCAACTACATTAAAAATGCATTTGCTGTCTTGCACATTATGGGAAATCAATCCTCCTTTTCCTCTARTAATTAAAGCACTACTAACCTTACATGACAATTGGCACCAGAGCAATCAGTGCACTAAGAAATAAGAAGGTTGTTAAAAACAAATTAGCTSCAGAATCAGCTTAGAAATCTCTACTGGGATAAGAGATAGAGGCTGGGATCCTGTGCTTTAGGGGTGGTTTTACTGTAGTTCAGAGGAGTAGGAGTTACCACAGTCCCCTCCTTTCCCCAAGCACACTGCAGATCCCTCCCCCTCCCTTGTGCAGGCATTCATGTAATCCTGCAGCTGACTGATCTGCAGAGCTAAGATGGCAAAACACCATTCATTTCTTTATTGAAGTGTTAGTGATCTTCAGATTAAGTCCCTCCTAGAACTGATGGGATGAATAGCACAGCAAGCACATGGGAAGGAGGCAGGACCACGCACCCAGGAATTCTTAGAAAGGTTTAACTGTTATGGAAATACAGCTTTGAGCCATTTTAGATGGCTCATGTGTGAGTCCAGTGGCTCAATGCTTCCCTTAGGAGAAGTGAATCAATATCTCCAGTAGATACCCACCTCTCTCCACTGATACTACATGAATGTACTGCAGGAAAWTTTGCCTAAAACATAGGTGCAATTCAAATAATAAAAATTAGCACTSGATTTTGTCTATAAAGGGAAATTCATTACTTGATAAAGAGAAATTCATGGGGRATCCATGTCCATAAAGGGAAATTCAGTGGCTCTGTGGTGCATGAGTCTACCCTCAGAACCTACTGGGAGGTCAGCTTTACCTCCCAGCAAACTGGCAGCAAAYGCCAACTACCAATGAAAYGTGACACAAACAAACAAACAAACAAACATCAGYTGGGTTTATGAGAGAAGTTAGAGAGCAGCTACCCAGAAACATTAGCCAGCTCATTCTGAATGATGGAACTGGATCAAATAGAAGTTAGAAGCCATTGGTGTAGCAGTGGCAGAGATTAATTAGTGGACAACTAAATTCATGTACCATTTTACATGAGTGACTYAGAAGTGTTATTTRAGTAACAGACATGAWATCTAGGTCCCTTAGAAATCAAAGRCCAAACTCCTACTGCCACTTCAGAGAGGCCATGCAGACTCCATGTTATTGACACTGATGGGCATGACTTYGAGAGGTTTCCAAATGACACTGCTACTCAACCTTTAAACTTGAAAATACATCTTGGTCTTTTCTTTTACTCATTTGTTTATGYTTTTAGAACTGGGACTGATCTAGGTTAATTAAAATTATCCCAAATCCTCTTGTAGGGAGAAACACCAGCTTAAGGTCTATTTTAGAGTTTCCCTCCTTTCTTTTGCTTTCTGCTTCCTTTGCTGCTTTCTGACTTATAAAGTCATATTATGAGAAACAGGTTAAAGTAAAATAATACCTACATAAGATAAATAAAYACCTACATAGACATACTCCACAGATACACACAAACTGCTGACTTGCAGTGAMAGCTGTCCTGCAGAATTTCAGTTGCTAACCATTCCACATTTAATATTATGTATTTACAAGAGAGTAACCTGGCCTTATAACACTAAGCAAAGTAACAGCAAAAGCATTCCTGTCACACTATGCATATAGCTTGCCAAGCAGTTCTCTGAGGTGATATGTAGAAATGATTCTATAATAAGATWCTCCAGAAATCATCCTTTTATCTCTGGATCTGCTTTAGGTTTTCCATGGGCATAAGCACTAAGCTCTGAGGTGGTGGGAAGAAACTGTGTAAGATTTGCCATTGCTCTTTTGGATACAAATACATATCTCTTATACCTCTCCTTTACCATCACACTTCTCCCTTCTCTGTGCTTCCATAAAATTCCCCCTAGGCATCCCTGATAACTCATCATTCAGATTTTCAGAAATCCTAAGACTCAGCTAAATAAGGGTCCTAAAATTTTTAATAATGAGATGCTTTAAAATAATGAATGTGAGAGGCTTTTTATTTTATTTTATTTGCCTCTGAAGCTGTGGGTGTTATCTGCTGGCCCCAAGGTAGATGAGAGCTCTTGGAGGTCAAATTCCAGCCCAATCTGTCTGTTCTGAGGGAGCTCCCATTCCTACTCACACCTCAACAGGATGATGCTACCTGAGCCTTCCGAGTTCCTCTTCCCACCAGGGTCCTCAAGGAAAACCTCTGCACCCTGGCTGCTCTGGATTCCTGCAAGCTCCTGGGAGGAGAAGGAGGACCACCATGAAAATATCCCATGGGCCAAACAGGCAAGGGAGAGGCCAGGACCCCACTCTTCTTGCTGATCCTTCCCCACTGGAAACCAAGCTAAACTGTGTTTTACAAAAGCAAAAGCAGCAAAAGCAGCAAAAGCAGCAAAAACAGGTCCCCATGTCTCCAGCTGCTCCAGGCTGTGCCCACTGGTGCAATGCACATGCAGAGCAGCTACTGCAACAGTGCAATGCACATGCAGAGCAGCCACTGCAACAGTGCCTGGCCCTCTGACAGCCCAAACCAGGCCAGGATCTGAGAGCAGCATCAGCCTGAGCAAAGATGTTCCATTTTCTCTGGACTCCTCCCCTTCCCTGGTCACACAACAAAGCAAAACAAAAGACACCCTGCAGGGAAGGATGGATGGATGGATGGATTGATGATTTAGGTTGTTTTGTGCTTTTGCATTTAAATGAGAAGGAATAATTGGGGGAGGTGGGAGGGAGAAGAAACAATACTGAGGAGGATTAGTGATATTTGGGGCACATCTGTTGGAGAAACGAATTAGTCTGTGGATTCAGAAATTATGAGCATGTTCTCAAGAAGATATATGCTCAATGCTGCATGATCACTGAACCTCATTCCCCTATGCAATTTCCACCAGTGCCAGCAAGAACAGAGCATAGACAAAAGTCACAACTGAATACCTGTGCTCCCTCCCTTGTGTGTATTTGTTGAGGATTAAAAATTCCCAGGCATTAAGTTTCCCCTCTATCTACACCAGGCAACTCACCTTTCACCTTCCAGCCATGAGGCCAGAACAGTGCGAGCACTAGAAGTGAAACCAAGATTTATCAGGACTACTGCGTTTTTTTTTTCCTGACAGCACCATGGTGAGCAAGGAGCCAGATGCCACAGTAAAATATTCCCCATTTAAGAAAACACCCACCTCTGAAGCCCACCTTATGGTTTGGCAAAAAAAAAAAAAAAAAAAGAGGTAACTCATATGATTTTCCAGCCCATGGATTGGTGCCAATGCCTCCAAAAGAAGATGTCTGTGTGAAAACTGGGCACTGGTGTCCTGCACTGGGCCAGTGGGCAGGGTGCACACAATGTGTCTGCTTTCCCCCTGCTGCCTGCTCCCACAGCACCAGACATAATCACCCCCAGGCTTTTGAGGAAATGCTGAGGAAAAGCACTTTTTTGGAATGCTTTAGATGTGGTGGAGGAGAAAAACCCATAGAATCCCAGGACCTTTTGGTTGGAAAAGACCTTTAGCATCCAAGCCTTTAGCCTGCCACACTTACTTAACAACAAATTTTGCCCTATGGGGTCCAGTGGGTAATTTCTTAACATCTTCATCTTCACTCTTGACTGACTTGACAATGGTTGCTGAGCTCTCTAAATTATTGAACCATTTATTGTAATGTACAGGGCCCTCACAAGGTGTCAYCTCCTTCTGCATTTGAGTTGTAAGGTAAAGCTTTAGAGACCTTTTAGGTTCTGTCTCTCTCACAGAGCTAAATGCAGTACAAATCTACACATGACAAAAAAGAAATTCAAAAATTTCCTGYTTTGTTGAACTCTGGCAGGTTTTACATGTAAGACAATTCATCATAATGCAAATTGCAGTGATTTCGTGTAAGATATGGTGATAAAGCAGTGCCTTTCAATAAAAGCCTAAGCTTTATCTCTGAATGTATTATCAGGGGATAACATTATTATAGATGTCAAAGATAAACCTCAAACTAGATTATGCCATTGTGTCTGCAATTTGCATTATTACTTGGAATAAATCTCTTCCTAAAAATCCCACCTTAAAACTGGTGAAGAAGCTGGAGGTGTAAGAACAAAGCATCCCTTTGCATAACAGATTCATTTRCAGAAGAATATCCCTCCCTCCATTTATTTTTAAGAGGCACAATCACCCTCTACCTTTACTATATATTAATCTGATATTTACTATATATTCATCTGATATTATATTTTGTTTTCTTGGCTCTCTGCCCCTTGATTTGTCTCCAGGAGTGTTACTTGAGGAGGGGCACATGGAGGGAGCCAAAGGCTGGAGTAGGCACCATGGCTGGCRGGACAGATTCCCTTTGGGACAACCTTTGCAGGCTGATCCATATTTGCATCCCTGCACGCCTGCAGGCACTCCAGCATGGGAACCACCTGCCAGGCCTAGTTCTCMCCTCCTTCCATGGGCAGCAGCGAGGCAGAAGGGGACAGGCTCATTGTGCTTCTGCTCAGATGACAAGAAAGATTATTTCATGCCACAGAATTGCAATTCTTCCTGGGCACCAAATGCCACCACCAAGACCATTAACTCCGCAAGGCTGCTGTTCCACAGGCTGTTTTGGCCTCCTACTGGGCTTTTCAAAATACATTAAACTATTTATGTGAATGAGGAAAGCAAGCAAGGCGTGGTGGCAGGGGCAGGGGTGTGTGTGCAATAACATCTTTTATCAACAGGAACTCAGGAGCTGGAAWACCAGACACACTTTCAGGCACCATCAGGCTTCCTGCTCACTTTCAGCCTGGTTTCCCTAAGCTGCTTTCCACAGAGATCACCAAAGGGTTGCAACTCCCAGTTCCTAAATTGGTGGGCAAGAGCAAAAAACTCTAGCACTTGTTTTTGATCAAGTTAGCGTCTCAAAGCAGCTCAAAAAAGCAACACATCTGCAAAWAACTGCCCTCTGAAAGAAGACGAAAAATGAAGGCTAAAGAATATGCAGCAAAGAAGATCAGTGTCTCCCTTTCAAGGGCTACCACTGATCTTCTCTTTAGGAGAGTTCAGCCCTTATTTCACTAAGATCCCACTTAATTTTCTCCATGTAACTGTTACAGACATGATGATTCAGCTCACAGGAGACAAAACACAGAAGCCATCTCCCCTGTCTCCAGCAGCCCGCTGGGACTGACAGCACAAGCAGATAACTCTGCGTGTCTCCACTAAAGGAGGGCTGGTGAGAGCCCGCATTTGTGTTTTCCATAAAATTAGAAGTCTTCACAGGAAAATCTCACTCTCCCATTTTCTGTGTAATCCAATGCTATGGTAAATACCGTGGCAATTTAGAACCAGGCAGGCCCCAAATCAAACCATGCCCCTTCACACCCTAGGTGGTCCCAGAAGCTCTGGTGGAAAGAAGCGTAATGGCCAATTAGTGAGAATAACTGAAGATAAGCCATAAAATATTAATAACGCAACAGAAAACCATGCTTAAAGTCAATCTACCATTGCAAGTGAATGTTAGGAAGAGCGGGCAATTCAGAGCTTTTTATTTTATATGAGAATTATCAGCTTAAAAGAAAGGTATACTTAAAAGCACTGTCTAACTGTCTTYACTGTGAATTGTAGGTCAGTGGTTTAGCATCATGGGATAGGTAGAGCTGGCAAAACAATCTGATGCTGATCAAATTCTCATTGTTATACATTGAAAGAAAATTCTGAAAAAAAACCAATCAAAAATGCCCCTTTGCTTGTCAAATTAAAAGGATYAAGGTTAAAAAGATAATCCTGTAATCTTATGTTTTGGTAGCCTCAAAAATATTTGGTGCACAGCGCAGGAACACAAACTGAAAACAAAAAGCAACTTAACCAGGGAAACTGACTTTTTCTTATTGAATCATGAAAAAGGGATTGTAATGTCACACACATCTTGCTCAGAAAATCTCAAAATCCAYGTGTTTTTAAACCTACAGAACAGATGGACATTCAAAAGTAACTTTCTTAAAAAATGTTTTTAAATGAACTCTTAAAAAATTAATCCAGCCAGCTTTCATAGCTTGTACTTAACTCTGTTTACAGCAATCCAGTGAATTAAAATTCAGCCTTTTTGTTAAATATCATTCAATTTTAAAGTAACCTTAAGTGATTACTATCTTATTAGAGTTAATAYACTTCATTGTGTCAATTAGAATGTGTTTAATTATTAATATAAGGCATTCATCTTCATATCTTTATCTTCCTTACACACATATGCACATCAGTTGTGCTGACCCTTTGAAGCTGGCCTATCTAATTAAAACATGCTTTTTAATTATGCTATATGAAAATGCTGTACAGAAGGTCTCATAATCTTCTCTATGGAGAATATGAGAAGTAAAGTATCCTCATGTTGAGTTGTAGAAAGTGAGGATTGAGCGTGTGGCTCCCTGGAAGGCGCGCTGGGGGCAGCGCACAAAACCCGCCCCAGGAGGAGCAGGGCTGCCATGCAGGCACTGAACCATGGGGCTCCAAACAAAAGAGCATTTGCAACAACAATGAAGTTGTGGTTCCCACCACGCTCTGCACAACTGTAATTATCTTGATGTTCAAGGCCAAGTGCCTCAGTCTGGCGCTCAACTGTCGAAACTTTCAATCATCGTAACACAAAGAACAGAGACACAAGAAACTATTTCATGCTTTTTTTCCTTCCTAACAGGGTATCATCCTGATACCCTCCTCTCTGCACCCAACCATCCTTCCTGCCACTTTCCCATTGTTTATCCAGTGATTAAAATAAAAATGTCTAATTTGGGAATTATAAATATATATACAGAAGTCCAAACTGTTTTTCATAATTCAGTCTKACTGCTTCCCAGTTTTGTTTCCCAGTTTTTTATTTGCAGACAGGAGAAAAGGAGCTCCATTACCTTGATCCTTGGAAGCCAATCTCTTTTTTGTTTTGGAAGATCTAGAATATTTCACTTCAAATGTCCTGGATTTTTTTTCYCTTTTGTTTTCACCTCTGATCTGCTGTGAACACTGTGAGGGGATTTTCAGAACATAAGGTATACTGGAAAAAAAACACTATTTCATGATGATTTTATCTTCTGCACAAATAACTTATAGGCAAGTTTTTGGGTTTTTCTCCTCGTTTCTCTCCTCCTTTTTTCTTATCTGATTTGTTTTCAGTGAGAAAAAACCACAACCACTTAAGGGGTAGTCTAACATAGGGGTTGTTTTGACATTTAACAAGTGTATGCTTGGGTAATGAGAATGCACTTGTGCAGCTTAAAATTTTATCCAGCTAACCTTTTTGAAATTAAACAATGGGGAAAAAAMCCCTAAATCTTACATTGTACAAGGCTCAACTTGGCTAAATTACTGAAAACACAATTGTAAACTACGGTCACAGAGAAATTTGCTGTAGTTTAATAAACTGCTATTTAAAATATTTTAATGAAAATAAACCTCCATGCATGTAATTCCTGTCAGACCAAGGATCTGCAATGCATATATATGTTCACAATTATGACAGTGTGTGGGAATTTAGCTACATCAGTGAGGAGGGGTTTCACATGTACCTATAAAATTATAATATCAAATACTTCCACTTTGATTAATTACACTTCCCACGTTTTTTCAGTTTGACCAATGATGATAAGAAAATGTGCTATAACAAAGGTTTTCAAAAAGCCTGGGRGAATTGTGACTCCCATTTAGGTGTGGTAACAGAAATACCATCAATATAAAACCAGGAAAATAATTCAAGAAACTGCTCAAAAATTGACAGAGCAATGTCATACACAAAAAAATACAATAAAAGAGATTTCACATGYGCTAGAATAAAGGGAATGCTAAATTTGGAGYAGGCTGTTGTTAAGCAGGATGCCAACAGGAAAGCTGAGGTGCTCTCTGTGTATTCTCTGCCACTGGACACCACTGAGAGCTCATACTCCCAGCACATTTCCTTGCCAAGGGGTGGGAAGCGAGGTCAGTGCCAGAGGCAGGCAGGCACCCACACCAGGTCAGCAGCTTGCCCTGCTCACACAAAGCAGGGTGCCTGACAGCAAACAGGAGCTTAGCTGGGCATGGTGTCAGGGTCAAATGTGCTCTTTTCACACAGCTATTTCATGAAATTCAACTTGGAAAAAAAGAGACTGAAATTTTAGCCRTGGTAGAGGGCTTGGACTAGCTGATCTTTAGAGGTCCCTTCCAACCCAAAACACCTGAGGTTACACCTGGCCATCAGGGCTAGATACTGAACACCTGCATTGTAGAAGAGCTGGGGCAGCGCTTGTCCCTCAGCTGCAACCCTGTCCTACCAGRGTCTGTGCTTGCTGGCCTCTCATGTCAGCAAGCCTTGACTTTGTACTGTACAGCCCACAGCCAAAACCCCACAACCTYCTCCCCATCTTCCACCTGGTCTCACAAACACCAAGGGCAGTAGGAGTCAGCAAGTATGAAAATGTAACTGTGAGAATGGAACCATCCTGAAACAGGTTACTGCCAGAGTTATCCAGTCACTGAATTCTAGCTGTATGCTACTTTTACTTTTTTTTTTTWAATCAAAATCTGGGGAGAAAGTGTAAAATTATCAGTGATAGACTCGTGGGCCGACAAAGGAGGGGAGTGGCTAAATGAAGGGAAGAAGCAGCCAGCCCCACAGCTGTCTTATGGAGAAGCAAAAGAAGATAAGCCATAATCAGTAAGGAGGATTTCCTGATACRGAACTGTTTGGAAGAGCTGAATTCATAAGTATATTGGAGATTARTTACTAAGGTAGCTCCTGAAACCAGAGCTAAGTGATTACATTGGTGTGTGATCTGCYACTTGCTTCCACAAAGCACCCATCGTGCCTMCACTGCAGTAGCACCCAGCAAAAACATGAGTCCTGTCAAATAATTATAAAACTAATTAAAAAGAACAAACACAACATGAGGTCTGTAGCTAGGTTTCCACATGACAGCAACGGACTTTGATCAGTGCAAATATTTCCATGGGCAAGGCAGATAAGACACAAGGCTCCAGATGAGGCATCCGAGCCCCCAGCACTTGCAGCAGGCCAGCTGAATCCAAGACCATCCCACATGCAGCACCTTGGGGTGAGGGCAAGGAGGGTTTGGACATGGCTGAGGAAACTGTGGAACTTGAAACAGTAGCGAGTTTATGCACGTCAGGAGGAGGGTAATGCGATAAAACTCTTTGCCTGGGTTTAAGAAAAAGCATAGCAGATTGCTGTGAAGGCTGCAGGCCATGTACAGCATTTGAGAGCTAAACTGTCAACAAAGACACCGCAGTAATCCAATTAGCAAAGGCTCTTTGCGTCCTGACAAGTGAGCGTAGGTTGAAGATTAGCTGAAGGACGTACCCTCCAGATAAAAACCCACCTAGAGAAATGGGAGTGAGTCCTGAGAATCTGATATAAACTCCAGATTTGCAACATTCATCTCCTGTGACTTGGTGATAGACATAGACAGGAATATAATCAACAGAAACATGACAATAACAGATTTCAGATTTTGACTGATTTTTTTACTCTGTTTTTATTGTTTCACTTATCTTCTGGAGGAAGCAGTCATGCAGTTGTGATATCTGGGCCACAGCCCCAGTGCAGTGTCACTTGGATCCAGCTGTAAGGCTGTGGTGTGCTGGCCCCATCCCTGCATGCACGAACAGCAAACCTTGCCACAAAAAGAAGCAAGGACCTGTTTCAACATGCACAGCAAATCTCAGAGTTAAACACACCAGGTGAGTGGGTGTACAGACTTCTGCTGAGAATCCATGTCAGGAAAGAAATGCCTTTCACAGGGATCCCCCAAGTTTCCAGCCATGGGCAGCCCAGGAGTGGCCCTTCCTCAGCTGCTCTTGACTTGCTTTTGATGCAGTCCAGGTCACAGTTGGCTGGCTGGGCTGTAAGAGCACATTGCCAGCTCATGTCCAGCCTCACAACCACCAGCACCTCTGAGTCCTTCCTGGCAGGGCTGCTCTCCATCTGTTCATCCCCCAGACTCTGTTGGTACCAGGGGTGCCCCAACCCAGGTGCAGGACCTTGCTCTTGGTCTTCTAAAATCTCATGAGACTCTCATGGCAATACCATGCATTTCTTGAGCTTGTCCAGGTCCCTCTGGATGGTATCCCATCCTTCAGGTGTGTGATTGCACCACTCAGCTTGGTGTCATCTGAGAAATCTGCAGAGGGTGTGCTCGTTCTCTTTGTCTATGTCATTGATGAAGATAATAAATAACAATAATGACAGCCTGTTCCAGCTTTTACACCAGTCATGCTCTGAAGAGTGTTTGGAGGATTTAAGCTCTGCTTCTGGACCATCCACCTTCCTGCTTGTGGGGTCCTTGCAAGCTACCCAAGTGCTGTAAGCATTGGGGGCTTGGAAGGGGCTGGGAGGAAACAGAGGCAGCTGGCTGTACACAGCTGCTGCCAGTGTGGGGGCACAGCTTGCCATGCCTGCACCAACAGAGATAACTGCTTCCAGGCAGAAAAGGGCTGATGAAACAGAGAAAGTTGAAGAGGGATGGAAAAGACTGTGCTGGGAGATCAGCCAAGGAGTRCTAATTGTAAGGATGGATCTTACAAGCAAACAATTATTTATCTTTCCATCAGATGTGAAAAAGCTGCAGAGAGTCAGGTCCACAGCAATCAAAGGAAGTGGGGATGCTGTTATGCAGACCTAGTTTCACTACAAGCAGAATATTTCACTATTATCAGGGTAATGGCATGGCATAGCACTGCTGAAAAAGAGAAAAAAATAGAAAAACATTTAAACCTTCAACACTGTCCAGACCCTCACTGGCATGCAATCACCCTCCACAAGTTTTTCACAGTATTGCCACATAGAAACTGCAAGGTAAGGTAACCAGGTATTCTACTCGAGGCACTGAGAAACAATGAAAGCTAGTCAGCACTCTTCTTCAATTTTTCCTGTATCCAAAATCGGCAGAAAATCTTCATAAAACCCCATTAAAAGTTCAAATTCTGGAAATACTGCAAATCATCCAGCACTCTAATAACYGTAATTGTATTTAAACTCTTAAATTTGACTATATGTTTTTTAGAGTATTAGACCTTGCCTAGGTTTTTATCTCTTTAGTAGGTAAAACCATGTGGAGCCAGTAGCATAACTCTGAAGACCCAGACTAAAAGATATTGTTAAGGCAGCAATGATACAAAACATTTCAGTATCTCCGTTGTTTCCCTTAATATTTGAATGAAGAATCAGAGAGATGATCAATGAAGCTGTCACATGGCAAGGACAAYGTSTCTACATTCATGGCAGTGTTTGTGAATGACAGAATTTCTTGTTTGGTGTTTTGTATTAAAGAAAAACTTGGTCACAGCTGCTTGAAAATGTTGTCAAGCCCTACAGGCTAGTAAGGATAACCCTTGCTCATACTTGCTGTCACAAAACCACAGCCTTCCATAAGCTAAACAAGGAGTTAAAGATGCAGTGAGGAAGGAATCAAATTTAGATTTGCTGTACAGGATTTGGCTGTTACACACCTGTGATCCCAACAAGCTGCAGAAATGCAACTGAGGGTGGAATTTCAGACCTTCTTGCATGAGATAAAACACTCATTATGACTACTGTGGCTGCCAGATTTCTCTACCTCAAAGCTGAAATTCCYTGAAATAAATCTCTCTGGCTTGAAAAAGGAGAATCTGGTATCAGAGTGAGCTGAGAAATTACTATCTGAAGAATGGATATAAGTAAAGATAAAGCAGAAGATATCCTCACATTTACTTTTATGTTCTATGTTTGCAAGAGCCAAACACTGAGAACTTACTAAGCAATRTGATTAGGAACTTCTGGCAGGATGCTGAGAAACCAGCTCTAATTACCTTCTCGTGACACAAAGTTTGAATTCATAGCAGGCACATTAGATGTAATGATTCCTCATGTCAATATGGTATCACAAGTACAAATTAGGAGGGAAAAACGTGTAACATGCAGAAAATCTCTAATTAMTGTATTTGATTACTAGAAGATTTACAACCACATAAGATTTCTCCTCTCTCTGAAGTGAAATCCAAGGAGAGATGCAAAGGATATGGGGAATTCTCTGATGRTCTTTTTCCCCTACAAACTGCTCCTTGCTAGGGGTTGCATAGCCAAGGAGGCAGAGAGAATGTGATAATGCTAAGGAGAACTGTGGGAACACTGAATTTCTTCTTTATTTCAGGAGTTGATGTGGTTTCTTTTCCATTAGAGCGCTTTTGTTCTGTGTTGATTAAATTTTGCTTTTTGGGAACATGACCACAGAGGAGAGCAGTCTTGGTGGCTGCTGAGCAGGAGCACCACGAGAACAACACTGGAGGAGGCACCACTCATGGCAGGGCAGGAACAGTGGGAATTCACACCCAGAAAGGTGCTGACTTATGGCCACAGTGGTGTGCTCTGCAGGAGGCACCAGGATGGGGCTGGAAGTACAGCTCATGCAGGAATTGCTGTGGCATCCATGCCCCTAAAACAGGTGTCCATGACATGATCCATTTGCACTTCAGGGGTTGCTCCCTGGGGAGTACAGACAATTCCACCTGCGTCTAAGCCTTCACCTACAGCTCATCTCAGCTTCTTCTGCAGTGCTCAAAGAGAAATGAAATGAAGCTGGAAAAATTATACAGGCTTTATATAGTGTTCAATAAATTTGTTTGCTTAACTAAAATTACATCCCTTAACCTTTAGTCATGCACACAGCTCTCTGCCATCAATGACACTACTATTAGTGTGTACATTGCTCACTCCCCTACACTGATTTGTATATAAAGAAGTTAGAGGTTGTAAGTCTGAAAAAAAAAGGATTAAAAATATATGTACTTCCTCACTTACATCCTTACATCACAGGAAGTGAAGTTCATTCCAAATCACCCCAGCCTAGGCAGTAATCAGGTTTCAGAAATACYTTGTGGAAGCTCAGTTTACCTTTGTGCCCGTAACAGAAGACTCCTGAAGACAGAGAAACTTTCATCATGTATAAATGACTAACAATTACATGGAACCAAATGGAGGGCTTCAAAGCAGGGTGGAAAAATGGAGGGAAATTCCATCCTATTAAGATAGGCCATAATTGTCTTGTACAGGAAAYAAACACTATATTTTTAGCAGGTGACTAGTCAGATAGAATCAGTACAGGTTATGATTGTGTAGTGATTTCCCATCAAATTGCAGCCTATCTCCCCAGAGAGATGACAGATCTCAGTATTTTCTTATAATTATTTTTCTATGTAGGGTCTTAATTGGGAAATGGAAACATGAGAGCTCCCAAAGCAGGCTGCATTTCATAGACTATTACCATTCATATTTCATCTTTTACAATTAATTCAAAGATTTGTAGGTACCTCATACTGGTATGTTACTACACCAAGTTAGTACCATGATAAAATTTCACTAATACCAGAATCCTCCAACCTTCAGACTTGGCAATTTCCTGCTCATTCCAATTTCTGGCCACTGCATTCCATGAGCCAACACACACTGATGCTATTGAAACCAACCTGTGCTATTTACATATCAAATAGATAGAAAATCTGGAATGCTGTAAACAATAAAATCACCTTCAAGTTGAAAACACAATATTACGATTAATAGTCATAAACTGAACTTGCAAATTGATATGAATATATTTAAATTATTAAAATCATAGGTAAAATAATACTTAAAGGAGATTGGGACAAAATTMAATAATGCACCTTCATGAAATATTTCTAGTAACAGATTTCTTGTTGATAACATTTTCAACCTTACTCTGTAAAGGGGATGAAAATCAAGGAACTAATGGCCACCATATGTGGGTAGATGTTTAGGTTTGATGAACAAAATATTGTTATGCAACATGGAACCTAAAAGCATSAAAGTAACTTCAACCAATCCCAGAACAGATACTAAATATCTACTGCATTAATCCAGTGATAAACCAGAAATATTCTACAATATTTGCATCGATTTTTGGGATAAAACATTCCAGAGTCCTCTTTATCATCGTTGGAAGTGTTTTTCCCTGGCCAATCTGAATGTGATCAAACTGTCCTTCCACAGAAGAAAGTGTTTCACTCAAGTGTAGCTAACTCTGAAACCTAAAGACAACAAAGCTATAAGCAGTGCTCCCTCCTTAACTTCTGACCGCTTTAATATCCCAACAGCAGGACAGTTAATTTTTAACTCAACAACTATGCACTGAAAATAGACTTACAGACCAAATCTTTCTTTATGTATGAATAATATGGTACTTCTCCTCTAAATATGTGCTGTTTGTTCTGACTACAGCATTAAGTATTAAACATGTTCATCAATTATTAATATAAGCTTATTATCTTTCATTCTAAAAGTGTATTGAGCCTTTTTTTCTGAAGATTTCTAGCAAGAGATTCTAAAAATGCGATGGAATGCATGTCATTCCAAAACTAAGACATGGATGTATTAACTTCATTTTAATGCATATCTTTGGTTAATGAATCTTGCTACTTCCTATTTACAGTAAAATAATATACAAACATTTTAAATGAAATCTACGGATCATAAAACCTATTTTGTGATGCCTAGTTCYGTGTGTATTTTGTATTTATGGATAATGGGCATTAAAATGTATTTCACTGTGGGACTCATTCATGAGAAGCTTGATGTGAAAGTAACTCCTCAACAAACACCAAATATTCCAACCATCTCACAGTTCTGCTCAGGGTTTCTCCCATCATGCAAAAAATTTATCCTCATCTTATCAGATTGGTCCTGCTGCCCCAAGCCCTACATAAATTTGCGGGAGCACCTCCTGTCCCCCATGCAGGAAAAAGTCCTGTTCCTTTGCKGCCATGTCCCTGCTTGCTAACTCCTGGCTCCTTCCACAGTCACATTTTTGATGACAGCCCTGAGGCAAAAGCCAGAGACTGTGAAGGAAAAGCCTTCCACCTGGAGGGCTGGATCCACATCAACGAGATTTTTTTTACATCAGAATTTAAATAATTTATGGTTTCAATTTTTTATAACTTCAGCAGTGAGAGGTAGTGTTGGGAACCAGCCCCCTCTGCTCCACCCTTTGTTTGCAAGGGTCACAGCAGACATTGCTGAACTGTCAGTGTAAATTACAGCTGGCAGCACGTCAGTGCAGAATGCTTAAATGTGTGTGCAATTTCAAATACATAAATAATCCCACTGACTTTACTGAAGCACCAGAAAACATTTACCTAATATTCTTTTGTAACTTCTCAGGAGTATTTGAGAAGCAGCACTTTGATCTTTATTAGCTGTCAAGTCCATGATGAGGCAAAGTATGTTCCTCAGCGGGCTGTGGAGACAGGCCTGGAAGCAGCTACGTCCTTCTAGAGTTTTATCTGAACATTTACAAACCAGAGCTGAGTTACAGCATTTCCCTTTAAGTGTGTATTACTGCAGSTTTTTGGGAACAAAAATAATGCTAATGCTCTGTGCTGGCTGATGACCAAGGGCTGAGGAGCTCCTACCAAGGCTGTGCACCCACACTGCCCCAGTGGGTGAAGGGGCCTGCAATGGGTTTACATGCAATCCCATGAACCAGGAGATGTGTCCCACCTTTTTCCTTCCAGACAGAAGAAATGTGTCTGCATAAAGCATTTTGAGCAGAAATTCACACAGTGCAAATCTCTTCGGCAGCTGACAGTCCCCGTGCATGACCTGGAGCAGGGCACCGTTCCTACCACCGTGCACACACAGAAACACGGGACTTACCCACCCTAAGTGACACCCACAAACCTTCTCCTGACTAGAAGGCAGCACCAGGAGTTTCCCTCCCTTTGCCTAAGAATGCCAGCAATTTCAGCTTGCCACAGAGCTGGCCTGGCTGCCGGTCTAACATATAAATCACGGGCCCCAGATAAGATAACCACATACCGGTGTAGTCCTCGTAGCACTCGCAGGTGTAGCCGCCCTCGCGGCTGCGGCAGAGCCCGTTGCTCCCGCAGGGGTTGGAGTAGCACAGGTCGATTTCYGTCTCGCAGTAGTCGCCGGTGAAGCCCGGGGGGCAGCGGCACCGCAGCCCGTTGATGGGGTGGATGGGGCGGAACAGGACCGTGTTGGAGCTGATGAACGGCGCCGAGCTGTCGAACTTCAGCACGGAGACGCACTTCATGTAGTTCTCGCAGGGCTCGCGCAAGCAGATGTTGTCGTCGAAAGGCAGCACCCTCTGCGTGGAAATCAGGGTCAGCAGCGTCCTGTTGAGGTAGATCTGCTCCTGCAGGTCCTCAGAAGGGAAGAACTTGTTTCGAATRCCACCAGGGAGCAAGGCTGAGAAGGTCACGTTCAGGATATTGGAGCTGATGTCCGTGTCGTTTTGGATGTTGAAAACAAAGATGCCGTCCTTGGCGGTGGAGAGCACGGTTGCCACCCCCTCCACAAAGAGGGACAGGAGAGGAGAAAGGAACCTCTCCTGGGACATGTTCTCCAGGCGCACTGTGATGCTGTTGGTGAGCATGTCGTCCGTGATGATGGTGACACGCAGGGTGCAGACTGCAGTGACACTGTGAACACCATCTGAAGGGAAGGGAGAAAACAACAGCGATGTCAGAAAGCAGGCTTCAACCTACAGACAGGGAGGCTCCCACAGTCTCCTGAAAATGAAACAGACCTGCAAGGCACTCAGTTCTGGGCACCAGGATGAGAGAGGGAAATGTATCCACCTTCTGAAGTTATTACCATTRCCTTTTCTCAGGAAAACAAAATAAAATTTCTTAAGAATTGTAACTCAAAGGACCCAAGACATCTCAAAGAGGCAAGAACACCTGGAGAAGATGCCAGGCAAATAAGGAGCAAGAGTTAGTCTGTAAACAGTCTGAGGGCCCTATGATGGCCAAGGGAAGCCAAGAGGAAGGTGACTCTCATGACAGCGACCTCTAGTCTACAACTGATGCTGGGAAGCTGCTGCTTTTCACAGCACCATACCAAAATTATCTTCTTCAGGTGTGGTCTCAGGCTTAAGGAGCCAGAACTCTGCACAGACAGAGAATTGTGACCAGAGCTTCAGATAAGTCATTTAAGGAAACAAGTCTTCACATCTGAGTGCTGGAACTTTTTCATTTCTCACATGTAACTTCTTYAAAATATTTTATGAATATTAGAAAAAAAATTAAATAAAATATGCCTGTASTGAAAAGCGACATTTAAAAACTCTTCCATTTTATCCTTCCTTTAAGGCATTTCTGATACTRCTGTGCCTTTTCTGCAATAAAACCCATAATTATAAAAAAATAGCACTAATACCTGACACTGGACTGAGAAKTGCCACTGTAAAATTTCAGCACACCCTGAGGCTTACAGCAGCRCTGTGAATGTACAAATTCTAGATTATTCTGACATTATGGAAAATAATTATGACACAGTGAGTGCTAAATTTAATCTAACTTCARTGCATGTGTGGAATGGGAAGTTGCATCATCACTGAAATCAAATCACTTACTTTAAATGTGTCTCCTTGCTAACATTAGGGACTCATTAAAATACAGATTGCATTACAGAAAATGTGGTTAGCATCAGAGCAGTATCTAGAAATCCCAGATGAGATCAAGAGTGGTTTCCGGTAGGAAATGTTCCTTCTGAAAGATGTCACAGTGTAAACAAACAACCTTAAACGGGCATGAGTTCATCTCATGAGAGAGATGAACTGGTTTGAGTGGCCAATATGAGCCCCAGAGTGGGGTCAAGAACTGAGCCCAGTTTCCTTAGGCCACAGCTCAGTGTCACAGCCTTGCTCTGAAGTATCCCAGAGATAATAAGACACAAGTAACCTGCCATKAAGCCTGATTTCAATTAAACCACAAGGTACGTGCAGAAATGGATTTTGAATCACATCAATGTAAATTGCATCAGGAACTGTGTTTAAATCTATCAGTGTGAGATCAAAAGTCTAACAGCATAGACTGCTAAATGTCATTTTGCTAAGGTTTGTTATCTCAAGTGTAACTTTATGACCTATTATGGTCATGCAGGAATAGAACAGAAAAAATCAGAACTATTTCTTTCCTACTCACTGTCACCACTCCATCTCAAGTATGGTTTTGTTTTARAAAGAAATGTATTGTTGGAAGATTTTTCCTCCAGTTTTATAGCAGMAATATAGTAAATCACAGCAGCATAATTAACAAAATGGCTTTTGACTCCCTTCTCCTATCAGGTTGTCTGTAAAAGCTCAGCTGTTGACTTCTTCCCCACTGAAGCAGCTTTTATGCAAATAGAAAAATCTCTTCTTCTGTGTGCTACTTGAACTACTGCCTGGCTAAAACCAGTCCACCAGGAGGGTACATTGTCTGGAGTGATCTGTTTGACTTCTCCAAGGTAACAAGTGACAAGACAAAAGGAAATGGCCYCAGGTTGCTCCAGGGGAGGCTTAGATTAAGTATGAGGAAGAATTTCTCCACCAAAAGGGTTCTCAGGCATTGGAACAGGCAGCCCAGGGAAGTGGTGGAGTCGCCATTCCTGGARGTGTTTAAAAGATRTGTGGATGTGGCCCTTGGGGACATGGTTAAATGGTGGGCTTGGCAAGGCGGGGTAATGGTTAGACTCAATGATGTTAAAGGCCCTTTCCAAAATAAACAATTCTAAGATTCTATGTGCCCRTCACAGAAGCTCACATACCAGCTTTCATTTCCTCCCAAGTTTGCAAAAATCTTTATCTTCGCTTCCTCAGACTCATTCTAGAAATCTGTAGTRTCACCTTCCATCAAGACCCAAAGCAACCTTTACAAATTATTGGTAGCCAAAATCCTCATTGCAAACTCCTCCTATATGGTCTGTGGACTTCTGGTCAACAGACAATACAGGATTTCCAGTATTTTCATAAATGACATCCTCAGACTAGTTTACCCATGTCTATCATTTGCACAGCTCATTYCCCTGAAAGGCCAGAACAAACTGTTCACTTTTTTTTTCCTAAAGCAATTGACATTTGCCTGTTTGTCCCATAGGGTGCCTGAACTATTTTGCTATTTGTTGCACAATATGCTACAGAAATTCCCTCATACCAGCCAGAATGCTGGACAATGGGTCCTTTTTTAAAGAAAACACTATGATCTATAGCCCRTGGTATGTATAGTAAGAAGACAAAATAAGATCCACTGTCTGACAATGCAGTAGAGTCTACAAACTGTCATAATCAATATCAACTGTCACAATATGCAAGAGCTTCCCAGCATTCACAACAGCTATTCTGACACAGTTAATAAATCACTGGAAAAAAGCCTGGTGTCAGATACCACACAGCCTCCTTGTTCCATGGGCAGCACAAAAGAAAACTGGGCACAGACATATAGCTGCAAAATGAAGTTGTGTTTTAAAAGCCAACTCAGCTTTGTGCAGCCCTGTTGCAGAGCATTAAAATAAAAAGAGAGTAAAAAAGGAGCAGAGCATGTGTACTATAGGCAACAAAAGAATGGCACAGCCATAGAACTGGCTGGACAAGCGCCTCTTTCATATCTCAGTTAGGCTGAGAGCAGCATCACAGCATCTGATCAGCTATTCATTCAGAAACTCAAGGAAAGTTGAAACAATCTGTGGTTTTATGAGACCAAATTAGTATCTATTCTCCTTTCAACAGACAACATTGGCTTTGAGGTTGGGAACAACTGCAATAAAGAAAGTGGAATTTTTTTTTGTCTTTTTTTGGGAAATGATTTAAGCCCTAAATACCCAGTAAAATATATGTTTTGAGATTTACAACTGAAATATTCCATCAATGTTTAAAAGGTTTCCTGCCAGAAATGCCAGAGAATTATCATTAGGAAGTACTGTTTTGTGGAGTGGCCATACTTCATGGCCTTCAGTGTTTGAGATGCCCAACATATGCAGCTACCAATCTGCTAAAAAGGCTCAAACCACCTGAGCTTCCAAAGGTCTCATGATCCAGCTATAAGAAGTCCCTATCATGTTTATGGCAGGTGCAAGATGGTTTCAGTCAGGGGGGTGAAACAACCTTCAAGTTGCTAYACTGGAAAATTCTGGCTGCACTTTACTCTTTGGAGCAGATCTTGGAACAGATGAGTGCACACACATTCCCCAGGCTTAGCTGTCACCAGCTCTCACAGCCATCATGTGGGGGCTTCAGCAAACCTGCTGGGTGCAGGAGTCTTCCTGAAGGAGCTCTAAACACTCAGATCATGCTGGCAGATGGGATGTGCAGGCATCCTGCTAAGAGTGATTTGAGCAGACAGCCTGGATCTTAGCAGCCCAAGCCAACCAGACAGCCTGGATCTTAGCAGCCCAAGCCACCCAGACAGCCTGAGGAAAGGGAAACACACGACAGACCAAAGAAAGAAAAAGGATTCAACCAACCCCTTGTTGGCTTGGCTCCTAAATCCCTGTACCAATGGCTTTTGTCACTTGGTCCTCAAGTGTCTCTTCCATAAAATAGGGATAATAGCACTTAATATGTACACTGTGAAGTAGTGGGTACAGATGATAAAATGTTGAGACACTGGGGTAACAWCAAAAGCAACACAAATGTCCTTAAGAAATCATAAAAGATTCTTTTAAGAGCTGTTGCAGCCAAGTTTATCAAAAACAAGGTGGAAAGATTAAAATAAGATTCTTACTCTCTCACAGAGCTGTGAATGAACAAAGAGAATTCTKAACAGCCTGGTGGTTACACCAGAAATGTGTTCATTACAAATGTGGTGCCTGCATACTCAATTTTTATTCTGGCAATATTATTCTATGTATAATTTCCACAAAAGTGCTTTCCACGAGGTGGAAATCAAAGCAGACTGTTGTCTTTTGAGTCATTGTCATTGTCATTGCTGAAGAGGAGACTTAAAACTAGAATTACTCATCTTAATCCTTCATCAAATTAATGAAAAGATCTAATAGCAAACACATACCCTGATGCATTACAAAGAAAAGAGAAGACAAGAAAGGCTGATGAAAGCTTGACACTCTCTAAAACACATTAATAACTAGAAAATTGACTAAATAGGCATTGTTTCATTATTACCTTTACTTTACAACAAAACCTTATCAAATCTGATACTTTAWTCTCAGCTTTCTATCTTCTGGCAGTCTATAAATCAAACAATTTTATTATCTAGAAATGTAAACACAGCAAAGTTTAACTGAAATGCATATTTGGCAATGGCAGCACCTGGCCAGAGAGATTCTTTTGTTTCTTTTTTAAGTTTGCAGAAATAAAATAATTAACACTATTTTTAGCTTATTACATACAAATGTCTTAGTACCAATTTTGAAAGCTGCATACTTTATACTTTATCATCAGAGCTGTCTTTCACAGATATACTGACCCAAACCCATTGTAATTTTGCTTTATAACACATCTGGAAATAGCAGATGCCCAGATGCCAGTTTTTACRACAGCCCTGCAAAATCCTTGGCCAGCAATCCACAGATTCAAATAACCTGTTGCTCTTCCCAAATCATAAGAAGCAGCCGTGGCCATGGGTAGCAGCCACTGCTTGGTAASAGGCCTTGGAATGACCAAAGCTGCATCCCCATTGCTTCCAGCCATGTCTTTACATACAGGAGTGAATACACACCCAGCCCAGCACTAAACCTGGAATTTCTGATGAGGATGCTGTGCTTTTAGTGTCCTCTCCACTGCTTGGGTGGCAGGAGCACATCAGTAGCACCAGGTCACAGAAATGAATGCTGCAGGCAAGGCTTGCCTGTCTGAGCAGGGCTGGCACCCAAACCACACTTCCCACTGAGCAAACAGCAGTAAAACATCAACATGTGTCAATAAAAGTGAGACAGAGTGTACAGTCCTGCCCTGAGCTTTAGTTTGCCTCAGAGAATCTGCCACCATTGCAGGGCTGACTCCTTTTCTTGCATTGTGCTTCCACYACCATGGGAGCAGATTTAAAATGCATTAAATATCAGGGTGCTAATATTGTCCCTTCCAAACCATTACTGTAGGCATTACAAAGCTTCACATCCATGAGTAGAAATAAGAGCTCTATGAACACCCCTAAGATAAACTCCTTAAAATATCTTCTGTGTTAGAGAAAGTTCAGGAGCTTATAATGCAAAGAAAATATCCTGAAAGAAAATAAACTGCACAGAAAATGACAGGTAGAAACCTAAGCAAGATTCCTTGCTGAAACACCAGGAAGACATGACCAGAAAGGAAAAGGAAAATGGACATAATTGGGAATTTAAAGATCCTCCATGTCAGGATTTTCCCAGTTAGCCTCACTGAGGAAGTGCTTCAGGTTAGAAAGTGAGTATGACCCCAGTTTTAGTGTCCCCTCAGGGCACCCTGGAAAAGGAAGCAGGTGATGGTTTTGGTCTTAGCTTTCCAAAAGACAAGCACAATGTCCAGTGGCAAATGTCCTCTCTGTGTCCCTAAAGAGTCTCTGTTTTGTAGCTGGAACAGCTCTAAATGCAAAGGCCTCTTTTGCTAGAGAAAAGTGATATTAAATGGTATAGTAACAGAAAAGTAACATCCATGAGAAAAACACTCCATCACTTGCTGTAAAAAACATAACATATTGTGTGTAGTATCCTATTATTTCTTAGACAGGCACTAATGAATTCTGTCAAAGCCTCCCTTCCTAGGAATTGGGAACACTGCTGATGAGCAATTCTGTCAMTACRGCAAGTTGGGTGCAACTACACGGAGACTGTCCTCGGCCACATGAAGCTTATGTTAYTGATTTTGTCCCTTTGTTTCAGGCTGCCAGTCAGCTCCCTGCATTTAGGAGYACTGACTGCCAACACAAGTTGTGGGCTTTGGAAACAATATATCAAAATAACTATCTATTATTCACACAATGCCAAAGGTTCATGATGGAATCGCGGCTGTGAAGAATGTCAAAGTCCAGGTCTGCTCCCAAGCCCATTMCACCAACAGGAAGATACCCGTGGACTTCAGTGGGCTTCACTCCCTGCCAAAATCTGGCCTAGAGCCTAATTCCCAGAGTCACTGCCAGTGCACTCACACAGAGCTTCACTCCCAACCCTGCAGCCCCAGACAAGAACAGTCTGCCCAGGAAATGGTGCAGGGTTGAAAAATCAAAARAGCAGAAAGCAAAACATGAGGGATGAGCAGGGCAAGCACGTGGACACTAGAAACGTGCTCCATGGACAGCACCTCCTGAGCCGTAAAGGTAGAAAAGGGTTTTCCTAAAATCAGGTGTCTGAATCTGTACCACAGCATCTCTCATTTTCCAGGAAGGATGAGCAACTGCAGCCACCCTTCAGCAGATGCTCTGTTTTGAAAACACTGGCCAGTGTTGCCCAGCATCATTTGGAGGAAAGGAGGTTTGGAACACTCATAGGAAGAGGGAAGACAAAGATGTGTCATGGGGGTATTTTAGATTTCAGGGTGAGGTAAAACAGGAGGCAGCTGAGGTACATGGTGTATGCAAGTACCTTAGCAGGTCCTGACTGAGCTGCAAGAAAGGGGAAAGTCCTGGGTAAGACATGTCTTTAGTGGAAAAGAAGGTGTCTGGGATTAATTACAGCAAGACTGGCAGACTGATGGAATACATGCAATAGCCCACACTGGCAGAGAGAGTGCCAATGTRTGACTGTGCCAGTGACCAGCTCTCCTTAAATCAGCATTACCCACATTACTTCCAGCACCTTCCTGCGGCCACTGCAGCAACTCAGAGCACCCCAGGGGTCTGTCCCAGGCCACCCAGGCCATGGGGYATGCACCTGGGTCATGGCTGTGCCAGGCTGTGCCACTGCACTGCCCATGGCAGCATCAGCCACATCCCCACTTGTGAAAGGATGTCAGGGTCATTGCAAGCAATGATCCCAACAAGTGTGTTCAGACACTTCCAGGCAAAGCCACCTCTTCTGCTCACAAGAAGCAGGCACTCTTAATTTCAAGTCAAACCTTAATGTACTTCTTTTTGCAAAGAAGATGACTATCTGGGACACCTGGGGAGAGTGGGCAGTGGCACTTGGGGCTCTCACCCCACAGTTCCCTTGGCAGCAGCCATAGCTGTACCAGCTAAATCAAACAGCTAAAAATACCCAAATYGTGGGAGGATAAATTGTGCATAAAGCAACTGTGAATTCCCAACATGCATAAGAGAAAAAAACAAACCCATTTTGGCATCATTATCTTTAATGTAGCCTGTGCTGCTCAGGATTATTTACTTCGCACACAATACTGAAAAGAAAAAGAGCATATTTGAGTCTGCAGCTTGAACAGGGGTTAAGAACAAATTGACGCCAACTGGATTGCTCAACATTGTACAAGATTGCTGTTCTGAAACCAGCACCTGCAAGCTGAGAATTTTGAAATGTTAATTGGGTTGATAACAGTAGTCTGGGGGAACATTTCCGGAGGGTAGGAGGTAAAGCAAGTTGGATCTGCTGACAGGAATAAGCCTTCTTGACTTCTAACTGCAGCAAGGCTGAAGATAGACCTCATTTCCTTGAACACCCTCCCACAGAATCACTTCTTGCTCTTCAGGTACCTGGTGCCCATGGGCTATAGCTTCTGTAGAGGCTGAGATGCAGGCAAGGGATGCTGACAGGGATGCAGGAGCAACAGGTTGAACAAGGAAACAAACTCCTGTCCTGAGCAGAAAGCACAAGTAGAAGGGATTTGGGACACTTAGAGGGAAGTATGATATGCGGGAAGATAGCATGAGCATGCTAACAACCAGCCCCTTACAGACTATTTAACTAAAGAGGAGATTTCCCTTCTAACTAAAATGCAAAGCAATTTTCCTTCTGGGCTCTGCACACCTCCCTGTACCTCAGCTGGTTTTCCTTGTTAGCAAGGACTGGCCAGACTCCCCTGCCCTGCTGTGCTTGGCAGAAAGCACTCATCGACCACTGTTCATACCTGCCCTGCTTCCAGGGCCATGAACCAGTCCCTGGTGGCGTTGCACAGCCCAAACTTGTCCAGTCCTGGCCAGTGTCAGCCCGGTGGGTCACCACCCAGAGCCGCTGCTCCCAGCCACGTGGAGGCCAAGCTCTCAGTGGTGGAGGTGGCGACAGCTTCAGGAGCCCTGCCCTGACATAGCGGTGTCCGAATTCCAGCCCTGTGGGGTGTGCACAGCCCAGGAGCCCTGTCCATGTCTCAGTATACCATGCAAGGCCGCATGTGGTACACAAGCGGAGGGAGCGCACTGTCCTGCACTGGGGCCATGCCATGCCCCATGTGGGGGTGCGCAGCAGCCCAGGAGCCCCTGTCCCGCGCTCCGCAGAACATGCGCAGCCCTTGGATGGCACAAAGCTCAAGGAGCCCGTACTCTGCTCCCGGGACCCGAAGGCCAGCCCAGTTGACCATGGTCTAGGCACCAGCCCGCTATGTACTTCTGAGCCTCGAGGCTCTGGGGCCATGCACGCCGATGTGAGCGAGCTGCAGTGCATGCCCATGTACGACCCTGCCTGTTCTCCCACCAGCGCAGCCGCTGGGTGCAACAGCCAGAGCCCGTGTCATGCTCTGGCCATGGACCATGTAGTGCATCAGCCACGGGCCCTGTCCGCACTGGCCATGCCAGCCACAGTGGGGTGCACAGCCCAGGAGCCCTGTCCTGCCACGGACCAATGCCAGCCCTGCTTGGGGTGCACAGCCCCAGAGCCTTGTCCCACCAGGCCAATGCCACCCTGGTGGGGTGCACAGCCCCAGACGCCTTGTCCCACTCTGGGCCATGCCAGCCCTGGTGCCGTGCACAGCCAGGAGCTGCCCACCCCGCTGCTCCTCCACAGCCAGCTGCCAGCCACAATGCAGGTTCCAGAGTCCCACTGAAGACAAGGATTTCCATTTAATGCTAATGTCCATGGAAACTGTGCACCTTACAGCACTCATCTGACCTGTTCAGCTGAAAAACCCCGCTCCAGATCACTGCACCAGATAAATTCATCGACTGACTTGCTGGGGCCTCCAGCACCTCCCATAAAGCTTGATCTTGTTTCATATATARTCAAAACTATTGCCTAATTACTGCAATAATTTTCTCTGAACTTTAAAGGAAGAGGGGTTTAATATCATTCACATTTTCATTCTAATTAAATGCAGAGCTAAATGTTGTTAGCCAAAGAGTTTCCCAGCAGACTTGCATGGCTTGCAGCCCCATCTCAGTGTGCTGCAGTGGTGGCAGCAGTGGCTTGGTGGGGCGCTGATGGTCAGGCAGAGATGCCAGCAGCAYTGAGGTGTATGAAGCCCAGGCACAGGGAGCACTGCTGTCCCCTCACCCCACAGCCAAAGGGCTTTTCCTGGACCTCCAGCTCTACCCAGTGGTATACAGGAGTTGAAAATCCATGGAAGCACTGGACAAACAACTGCAGTCATGGGATGCTCCAGCGTTAAATCTCCATTCAGGCCATGATCTTCAAGTAAACGATGCATTTTATACAGAGGACATAAGAGCAGTGTGTTTACCCAGAGATGCTTTTACGTCATTTACCCCACTTCAAAAGGGACAGCCCCTGTGTGGGGTGCCTGGCTGTGCTGTGGGGGGACAACCCATGGGTCGCCATAAAAGCCTCCATTCTCCTCACAGCTACACATCCCCTGCAAACATTTTTACTCACAGTGTCTGATTAAAGCAAGAACTTCCCCAAGCAAGCCAGAGCTCTATTCAAAACCCTCTCTTTGCAGTTTCAAAGCAGGAATGGATGAAAACTGTTTTGGGGATGGCAAGGGTGAGGTGGGATGAATTGGGGTGGGGGCCTGTGGGTTTCAAAACTGGGAACAGTGCTAAGGAAATTGCTTCTCTGCCTCACTGTTTGCACCCATACTGCATATTAGTAACCTCAAAGTATCCTTTCAAAACAGCATCAGCAAAATGAAATCAGGTTTATTTCTCTAAATGTCTCCATATTCCCATGTTGCTTTTCCCTGGAGATATGCTCTGCTCCTTGCTGTGACCCACAGTGAAATCCCAGGGACACTTCCTGCTGGATGGGGTTCAGGTTTGCYATCTTCAGTGGAAAAAAAGGAAGGAAACAATGAAAGAAAGACAACAGTTATGCTTACAGACAAGCTTTCAAAACAGCTATGTATCAGCTGAAAGTTATTGATATRTGGGGTGATCCAGACTTGCCCAGCTCTCTGAAACAGAAAAAACACCAGAAAAATTCAGCCGTGGTAGCTCAACAGGTTGCTGACTGTGTTTGTTCACTATGGAGGCCTAGCTTGGGGAAATAAGAGGGTTCTTAGGCATATGGGCACTTCTTTTTTTTTGGTTTTCTGTGGTTTCTGTCATCCYAAGGCATTTGCAAATTAACACAAGGTAAAAACAGAGGGCAATTTCTCTGGGACAGGGCAAGCAATAATGGCTACATGTCAGCTTCCACATGCACCAGGCACAGGAAAAGTTGGTTCAGGACACCCAGGAGACTCAGACTCAAACATGAGGGACCCACATAAACAAAGTAACACTCTCAGGCTGCTTCAGTTCTCAAATATTTTGATGGGAGCAATGACAGARCATAGATGTCTCACTTGTAGCACACATATCCAAAAGTAAAGGTTTCAGAGCCTTTGTAACTCTACCTTCTTTCCCTTCCTCTCTCAAGCTCAAWTAATGTTTAAGAATTTTTAATAAGAACTAGATAAAATTCAAGAGAAGAGATGGGGTCCATCAYGGTCCATCCACGGGGATCTGACAAAAAATATACCAATCTCCCACATTCTGAAAAATTTAGACTTTCAACTAGCTTAATTCCATTAAAAATCTCAAGAATGAAAATATTCAACAAAATATCACATTTTCCTTCATTTTTKATTTCAAAGGGAATAGATTTTCCTTTTTATTACTAGATTTTCAGCTGACCAGTTTAGCTGGTCTTTTCTGTTAATTGAGGTCTGCTGACTTAAGCAGAGTAAGAAGGGAATAAACAAATCAGAAACTTGAGGAAATAAATGTAAGCAAATAAGGAATGTAAATAAAAAGAAATTGCTTGCATCATGTGATTAAAGAAGTACAAACACAAAGACAAAATAAACAGGTAAAACCACCCTTACCAAACTTTCACAGTTTTGGGAAAGACTCACCAGGCAGTGGGAATATTTATAGGGAAAATGCTGGGTACTTTGTCYGGCCTCTCTCTTGATAGGTGACCTACACAATCTTCTAAAAATGTCATGTGAAAACAACCCCCTTCTGATTAACTAACGACCTACACATCACTGGCCACTGGCAATGAGATCATGGTGGGCTTGGCTGCATGGTCAGCTGAGATTATTCTTGGATCCCTGCCGTTAAAACTAGAAYGCTGGACAAGAATCAAGAGAGACAAAGCACTCGTTTCCTGTTTCTGTAGTACTGAACCTGTGGTGGGTATTTTTCTCCCCAAAACTTTTCCAAAGACAAAAGCAGCYGCCCATGCAAAATGTGGAGAATGCAAGAGCTTGGCTCCTGTCGCTGCACGCCATCTGGGGAAGCCCATGCAGAGAAGGGCAGGTCAAGTTATGGCAGATGAAAGTGGGTAAGGCAGTGACTCGGAGCCACTGGTGAAACACAGAAACTACACTGATCTTCAGAAATGATACTGCAATCTCAAATGCCTATCTAAGGATTCCTATTCAGCTGAACTGTAGAAATGAAGTCATAACTACATGATTCACTTCTTTAAGAATCAGATAAGATTTTCTGCCAGACACTTTGTAAGACACAGATCTGGAGCAAAATTTTGCATTCTAGGACTAATGTAAGACTGTCCAACAAATTCCATAAGGAAAAGATTCTCTKTAGAGGAATTTACTATAATGGATAAATGGAGAAAAAATTAGTGCTGTTGATACATGCTTGATCTTAGCACAACATCAGCAGGGCATCACCAGGAGTTGCCAGGCTGGGCTCTGCCAAGCAGCCACATGTTTCTGGCCAAGGGCAGGATGACTGTGTCTTTCTCTCCTGGGTGATGGCTCTTTCCTTCCTATTCTGCCAAATTTGCAGGCAATCCGGGCAACTTGTATTTGGTGAGATCAGGGTATATAGCAGCAAACAGAGCCTTACTACAAGAGCATGGCAAGACTCAGCAGGCATGTGCCCACCACAAAGCAGGGCAGGATGACTCCCTGGGACACCTGCATCATGGACAGCACAAAGTTTTTCCAGTTCTGTGAGAATTAATTCACCATTTCCAGGCATCCCATTGTAACTAATGCTCCCACCAGACCACTGGACATCTTAACATCTGTAGAAAAGCCTTTTCTTTCAACCCARTCAGAATTTCCAGGTGTAGAAGAGTAGATGCACAGTGAAAACTGGATATTTCAGCATTTTCCAACTAGCATTGAATAAACTACCCATGAGGAAAAAATGTTTCATTGTACATTGAGTTTTCCCAGGGCTGTTTGTATATTCTACAAAACCTAAAGAATTTATGTATCTCCTTCATTATAGTACCAGTAGATTCATATTAATATCTTTAAAGCCATTATTTTTCATTGTTTTAGTTATGTTTTATGGAAAAATATAAAATACTGAGCATATGTAAAATATACTCAAAACCTATCACCATTAATGTTGAGCCTTAAAATGTAAATCACTCTGGTAAAACACAAAAATCTTCATTCTAGGAATCCCTATTCCTGTAATCCTACTGATCTCAGCACAGCCTGACCATTACAGGACTGCTGGACATGAAGCCTTCAGCCTGAGCTCTGACACTACTTTGGTACAATATCAAGAATGTGCAGCTTCCTGAGAAACCACTGAGTCACAAGGATTAAATTTCACCAAGCATTAGTAGAGGTTCATCCTTTCACCTTTCTATAAAACATACCAAACCYGTGTCCTCCATTTGTAGGCATGCAATGAGATAAATGTTATCACTGAGAGAMTATAAATACTAATTTTATTTTTAAAATATAGTTTTTAAAATTTAGTAGTACACACTGTGAAAAGCAGATGTCTGTAAATCAGGATTTTTCCATGCACATGCAAAGACCTAATCTGAATTCCTGCAGGATGCTTCACACTGTGGAGTCACTTCCCAAGAGCTCAGACAATTGCAGAARTTTAATTTGTAGAAAGTTTTTGTGTTTCAGTGTCCAGAGCACCTCTTTTCACCRCCTAAGCTCTGAGGGCAACAGGACAGACAGTACATCAGCTCTTTGGACCATGCCTTTGAGTCCAGACATTCATTCTCTCCACTTATAAAATTAGGCTTATGCCATGGCTCAACTCAATGACAAAGTTCTCATTTTAGCTATTTTTAAATTTCCTCAGTTWTCAAAAACCTTTTTAGCCCTGTTTATATTTAGTCTGATATTTCTCTATTTAGCCAGTGAGCATCTTCATGAAAGAGCTTCCTAAATGCTGAAAAACCACTCAGTTTTAACACCTGCAGTCAGTGTACTGCATTAATAACCCCAAAAACATCCCACATGGGAAGACTCACTCCTTCTCTCCAGAGGGCCAACCAGAAACCCCCTCCTGCTTCCCAGCCTACAGGAAACCTGCTGATCCCTGAGGTGGGTCCTAMAACAGCCAAATCCTACCACAGTGGTCCTCAGCTGCAGGACCTCACAGCACTGGCTGCTTGAAGCACTTTCAATGTCTCACAGGTGGGCTCATGCAGAAGAGAAGTAGAGCTTCAGTATTTGCATGGAAGGAATTGTTTCTCTCTGGATGTGACAGCTGGTAATGGAGAGAGAGGCAAAGCAGCTGTAACCCAGATCAGGAGGTTTATAGGGCTGCCAGCTTGCCTGTGCAGCACAGGAAGCAGCAGCAGCTCCACACAGGCCAATGTTAGTGGAAAGGACAGCAAAATTCACAAAAATGTGTGCAAGGGATGGCTTTGGCATGCTCCAGGTCACAGGGAGCACAGGCAGGAGGCTGGGTGGGGGCAGCGTGGTGACCAGTGGTGATGCCCAGCTGCCASCCAACCCAGCTCCACAATTTGTCACACAGATGTCATTCCTCATGCCAGAAAACTCAGAGCAAGATGCAATGGAAGTGTCATGACAGGTGGCTGCAATGTCTGCAGAAAGCATCAAGTGGAGAAACATTTCTACCAGAAATCTTCCAAAACTGTAGAAGTTCTTGATCTCCAGCTCAGGCTGACTCCTGTGACTGCTAAGAAGAAGTGGATGCAGCTCTTCCTCCACCACCCCTGGAAGAACAGAGAATTGTCCCAGAGAAATTGGCTTTTACTCCTCTATTTTTTTTTTCTTTCTGTCCTCCCAGGAAAAACAAACTGCTGCATTTGTAGCTACAAGGACATGGAGGTAGGAAAGGACAGTTCACACGGGCATTCTGCAGTGATGCAGAAGCAAACCCCAACAGTGCCTTTAGTGATGGAAACTGTTTGTGGGCATGAAGCCCATGGGGTGAGGTGGGTTTGGCCAGACTCAAGCTTTCATGARCTCCAACTTCATTACAGTAAAATTTAAAAGTGCTTCCCCAGTTGAAAAACATATCTTCTACTTTGGTTCCATTAAAAAAATAGAACAATCTCTTAATTAAGGATGGATGTAGAATTTAAAAAAACAAAACAAAACAAAAAAACCCATGAAAATTTTAAAAAATGTTCAAGCTCAAAAAAGGATATTCTAGCCCTGAAAAAAAATTACCAATTTGCCTTTGTGTCCTTTTCAGAGACCTGTTTGGCAAAGAGGACATTTCACAGTCTCCTCTTACGGAAATCCAACGCCACGCTCTTGCTTCAGGACTGCTGCCAGCTCCGTGTTTCGTGGATAAACGCTTTCACATTTGTCTTTGAAAGAGGCTCTTGTGAACAGGAAGCTGTGCTGTGACACCGGGCTCCTGTGCTCTTTAAAACAGCTCAAGCTCTGCAAATGACCTCCCTCATCTCCCYTTCTCAGTTGGCTCAAGCCATCTCCTACACGTTGTTTCTCCAGCAGTAACCTGAGGCTTCAGAAAATGCTGGAACAGGTGGCCAAAGTTAAGTCAGCACCCAGAAAAAGGAAACATTTTAATATTACCTACCTAATGCCCCTTTCTGTCTTTAGATGTTTACACTCAGAATTTAGGGGGTTTCTGTATCAGTCCATGACTCATACCCAGACGCTACTCAAGGCCAATAGATATGATATTACAATTTCTTTAAATTTAACATCATTTAATATCTGCTGCATTTTATTGACTGAGCCATCTSGAAAGCACAGGATGTTCTGGAGACCATGGAAGTACAGAAGGGCTCCTTAGGTCTCTGAGTGCATCTTGTACCTCTCTTTCACAACTGTTTTTATCTGCCAATCAAGTAATGATATTTCTGTAATTACTTTAAAGTACTGAGCTCACTTGATGCATGCTGTGCACTGCTGTGCAAGGCATGGGATTTGAATAATCATACTGTCCTAGAAAATACCAAACCAACATCCCAAGACACCAGCAGAAGCTGAGAAATGTCAAAAGGAATAATGTGGCAACAACAAGGTCATATGAGCATGAAACAGACTATTTCTCTATTATCACTCACCACTCTGAAATAAATTGGGTGTTTTCCTCTCCTCTTTCCAAGCACAGAGTTACACACCCAGCAGCACTGAGCTCAAAACAGTCTCTACCCAAAGCAGCAGAGTAACTGCTCTGCTCTGGAACACCTTTGGCGTACTGGAGTTATTTTAGGTTTGCACACAGGCACCAGGAGGCAGAATCTAGCCAAATCACTTTAAAAAGACTGAACTGCTTGAGATAAATACCTGAGAATCCACCTCTTAATACTCCATTGCTCTAATTTCTCTTCTTAAAGCATTTGCAGCAGTAATAAGAGGTGATCACTGAGCTCCATCCTGCACCTTTAATTAAAGTCTGTTTCTGAAAGCATTGTCTAGAGAGACTAATCCTTCTCTTCTAGCCGCTAGACTTGCACAGGAGGAAAAGAGGCAGATGCATGTTTGAGGAGGTGAACAGGTTCCAGTTTGGCATCCCAAAATGTCACAAAACATCTACTGATACTCAAGCCGGCTACTTCAAATGCAAATTGCCAACAGTCAGTAAAGAAATGGGCAGAGAAGCACATGCAGGGGAAAACCATGAATGCAGATATGAAAACTRATCATTCAAGGGTAACTACATATTAGTTTTTGTTTGTTACTACCAGTGTGGGCTCAGGTCCTGTCAGCCCTTGCCTGAAGCTGATGCTTCTGTTGGATTAGATGCAGAGATCTCACAAAGAAAACTGTAGGAAATCCTCCCTCGGAGCTCAAAGGAGATGGGAAAGAAAGGAGAGCTGTCACACCAACAAAAGCAAATACAGTCCTCAAAGCAGTAGTGTGGTGGCTCACAGGATCCTCATGAGCTAAGGAATAACATCAGAGAGCTACCATGCTGCTGTAGGCATGGTATATYAAGATTTCCACATCATTAAGGTCTGCATCCTCATTAGTAATACATTGTCACTTACCCTCTGCTGTGTCAGCATAGCAGTGTTCCATCTCCCAGCATCAGATTTACCCTACAATTCATCTCCTCTCAGTGTCTGCCCCTTTTTCCACCTCCCAGAGTGACCACAAGTCCTCCCTCTGTTCCTCACTATAAACTTCATTCTTCTGAAGCACTGCTGGGAAACTGCCTTCCTGTGATGGCAGGTGACAGCAGGTGACAGCAGGTGACAGCAGGTGACAGCAGGTGCAGGTGGCTGCAGCCACTGATGCCTTCTTCACATGCTTATGTGGATAAGGGAAGGTCCCAACTGCAAATGTAGAGAGACAAATGGCCTTGCCCTTCCACCATCCCTCACCCTGAGTGAGCCTTGCAAACTTTTACCATCTCTTTTTTCAGCCCCTAGGACTGCCTGTGTTCGTACACCTGGCTCTGGGTGTCAGCAGGCTGCTAAAATGCAAGGAGAGAAGGGTAACAAAGCAAAGGTATCTCTTGCAGAAAGGGATTTATGGTCCCAGGGCATATGTTTGTGGAGAATTTACTGTGTGGGCTTAGAGACTGCTCAGACTGACTGAGCCTCAGCTCCTGCAGAGAGCAGTGCATGGAAGGGACACAAGGAACCCAAAACTCTGCTAACTCACAGTCAAGAAGCAAACATGAGCTAAAGCCTGGATACACAGAGGTGACCTGAGTGACCGTGACTGCTATGTCATGGTGAAGAGCCAAAACCTGCAGTCTGTAAGAAAGAGAATGGGATGTGATGTTACCTTCTGGGAGTTTGGGATTAATACAATAAACATATGGAGGGTGGATCAGCTCAAGAATACCAGGGAATTTTCTGAGTCAGTATTTTCAAGTGAAAACTACTGARAAGGGCAGCAGGGAAGTCAGTGCTTAACAGGATCATGTTAGAAATGTGTGGCTARAAAAGGAGGAGGGAGGCCCCTCTGCAACTGCTCTGGTACCCAGTGCAGGTCAGCAGAGATGGCACAGCAGCCAAGGGATGCAGGAGTGCCACAGAAATGAACCTGTAGTGGCAGGGCTCAGGGGTGCTTTCTTCAATGAAAGGTTAGTACTAAGATTAAATGGTCTTAAGCAAAGAGAGTGCTAACCTCCCTGTGTTCACAACTGACAGTTCAGAAGAGCTTCAAGATAAGTGCAAAACACCAGAGGAGGCACTTGGCTCAGAGGTCTCAGTATAGGCTCCAGCATAGAATCTAAAAGAAAATATAATTGTTTTTCTTACTCCTGAAACACACATTCTCACAACAATATACATTACAAGAAACAAAGCCACACAGGGCACACTGATGGCTGGTGTTTGCCTCCACTGCTGCCAGGCCTCCAGTATGTAAACATCTTCCTAACACAGACATACCTCTCAGGTCTGTGCCATCTGGCTTTTCTGCAAGCCTGRRGAAATACCTGAATGTGTTACTCTGCACAGCCAACTCTCTGCTCCTTTTTATGGCTTAAAGAAATTCTGAAGAGTCAAAATACTAATTTAAAAAGTGAAATATAAGTGCTTGGTGACAGCTACACTGATGTACACACACACAATGTAGAGGGTATGGGAAAGAAGTGAGCTATGCAAAAATGTTAATAAATGATGCAATTTGTGACCTAGGCAACATCACCAAACAGAGAACAATGATTCCTGGACTAGCAATGGAGAGAGAGAATGGAGGCAGAGGGGTGGTGATGCAATGCTAGATGTTGCTAACAAAAACCCATATGACAATGAAGAAAATAAGGAGGTAAAACATTATGGGAGTGAATAAATGGGACAAACCCCAAAGCAGCTATAAGAGGAAGCCAGTTGGACATCAGGAGCAGACCACACCACAATTTAAACTTGCTTGGCTTTTCACACCTTATAAAGTGGTAGGGAAATTTAACACACTATGCATTTCCATGCATGCTAGATTCTGCTAGTAGATCTATAGAACAGCTCTGTGAACAGTAGAATCTAACTACAGGAAAAGAGATTTGAGAGGACTTAAGAATTARAGGAACAACTAGCTGGTAATGCAACATGTGGCAGTTTAGTGCTAGTAATGAACAAATACAGCAGTCAGCATAGTTAAAATTGATTTGCCAAATACAAGTAAATTGTTAATACGAGTAATGCTTCCATCTGCAGGATTCAGACATGACAGAAGCCAGCTTAATCCAACATGAACCTCACCGGTTGCACTTTTCTTAATATAGACTGGTTACTGATAAAAATGATACATGGTAAAAGTGGAMTATCTTCAGAGTGTATTTCCTGGAATCACAGAAGTAACTTCCAGTCCACCTGGACTTGAGCGATGGTCACAGAGTGTTGAGCTCACAACTGCTGCCTGTGCCAATCTAGCTGGGAGCACCACACTGACTTCCTTTAACTCTTACCTCCTCCCTCTCCTTTAATTCCCCTCTCTCTCCCCTGGCCAGCTGCAGTGCCGGTTCCGGCACTCCATGGAGTCACCAAAGAGCAGAGCGCACATTCAGGGCTCAGGGCAGAGAGCAGAGAGCACATTCAGGGCTCAGGGCAGAGAGCACGCTCAGGGCAGAGAGCAGAGAGCACACACAGGGCTCACTCACTCTGAGAGCAGAGCACACTTCCGGGCTCATTCTTGGAGCAAGCACACACAGGGGCTCATCACTACTTGAGAGCGAGCCACTACAGGGTCATTCTGAGAGCAGAGCACCACACAGGGCTTCACTCACTCTGAGAGCGAGCGCCATCAGGGACTCACTCCTCTGAGAGCAGAGCGCACATCAGGGCTACTCTCTGAGGCAGAGCGCACACCAGCGCCACTCTGAGAGCAGGCACACTCAGGGCTCAGGGAGAGAGAGAGCGCACACTCAGGCTCACTCTGAGAGCAGTAGTGCACACCTCAGTCACTCTGAGAGCAGAGCACACTCAGGGCTCACTCGTGAGAGAGAGCATCAGAAGCTCACGAAGACGCTAACATGGGCAGAGAGCAGGAGAGCACGACTCCCACGGGCTCCACTCACTCTGAAGTATGCAGAGCAGCACACATGCGGGCTCACAGTCTGAGAGAAGTAGCACACTACAGGGTCTCACTCTGAGAGCAGAGATGACACATGGGCTCACACTGGGAGAGAGCAGAGCGCACCACATCAGTTCGGCCTCCTTGAGAGCAGAGCGCACATCTCAGGACTCACTCTGAGAGCAGAGCCACACTCAGCTCCTCTGAAGCCATTAGGCACTTCTGAGAGGCCAGAGGCCACCAATCAGGGCTCACTCTGAGAGCAGAGCACCACTCGGGCACTCACTCTGAGAGCAGAGCGACACAACAATCAGGGCTCACTCACTCTGAGAGCAGACCAGCACCACTCAGAGCTCACTCTCGAAGCAAGCACACCTCAGGGCCCTCCACTTGAGGAAGCATGAGCATCACTCAGGGCTCACACTTGAGCAGAGGCACACTCAGGTCCTCACTCTGAGAGCAGAGGCACACTCAGGGCTAAATCACTCTGAGAGCAGAGCACACTACAGGTCGCTCGGCATCGAGAGCAGAGCGCACACCATCTGAGGCTCATCACTCTGAGAGGCAGAGCGCACACTCAGGATCTCACTCTGAGAAAAGCAGAGCACACACTCGGACTCACTCTGAAGACAACACAGCGCACTCAAAGCGGCATCACTCTAGAGGAAAGAGCGGCACGCTAGGAAAAGCTCACCGAGCAGAGAGCGGCATCTAAGGATACTCACTCTGAGAGCAGAGCAGCACACTCAGGTACTCGTGGAGAGCAGAGACGCCACAGGGCCTCACTCTGAGAGCAGAGCGCACACTAGGGGTCACTCTGAGGAGCAGGCCACATCAGGCTCATCACTCTGAGAGCAGAGGCATCTCATGGCCCTACCTAACTCGGTGAGGACAGAGTGCAACATCAAGGCTCATCTGAGCAGAGTGCACACAACAGGCGTCACTTGAGAGCAGATGAACGCACAAACTCATCAGGCTCAACTCTTCTAGAAGAGCCGACTCACATGGTCACTCTGAAGAGCAGAGCAACACACAGGGCTCATCACGTCTGAGAGCGAGAAGCACCACACATGGCTCTCTCAACTCTAGCACGAGCGAGCTCAGAGCTCCTGAAGAGCAGACGCACACTCAGGGTTGCTCACTCTGGAGCAGAGCCCACTCAGGGCTCACTCCTCTGAGAGCCAGAGCACACTCGGGACTCACTCAGCGAGAGCGCACACTCTAGGGCTCACTCACTCTGAGAGCAGAGCAACACTCAGGGCACTCACTATGAGAGCAGAGCACAAATCACGGGTCACTCACTCTGAGAGCAGAGACCACTCAGGGCTCATCACTCTGAAGCAGCGAGCCACACTCGGGCTCATCGCTTAGAGTAGAGGCACACTCAGGGCCACTCACTCTGAGAGGCAGAGACACACAGGGCTCACTCACTCTGAGAGCGAGCCACACTCAGGGCTCACTCATCTGGAGAGCAGGAGCGAACTCAGCTACCACAAGAGGTTACACTCGGTCTCACTCTGAGAGCAGAGCACACCAAGGGCCTCACCTACTCTGAGAGCAGGCAGCCACCTCAGCTCACTCTGAGAGGCAGAGTGCACACATCAGCTCACTCCCTTTACCGTGAGGAGCAGAGCGCCTAATCGGGCTTCTGCTTGGAGAAACCCGCGAAAGCACCACCAAGGGAGTCACTCACTCTTGAGAGCAGAGCGCACACTCAGGCTCGACTCTGAGCGCAGAGCACAACTCAGGGCTCACTCAACTTGAGAAGGCAAGATAAGCTCCATCACCCTACAGAGGTACACTCTCACTCTGAGAGCAGAGTCACACACTCAGGAGCTAGTCACTCTGAGAGCAGAGCGACACATCAGGGCTCACTCTGAGGCCAGAAGCGACAACGTAGGGTCTCACTAAGAAGCGCACTCTCCGCGAGCACAAGAGAGCAACACACACAAGGCTCACTCACCTCTGAGAGCAGAGCACACCTCAGGAATCACTCTGAGCAGAGCGAGCAGGCCCAACTTCTCAGGCGCACACTCACTCTGCAACGCAGGAGCACACCAGAGGCTCCACTCTGAGCAGCCAGAGCACCTCCATGGCCATCACCTGACAGAGCATCCTAGGAGCAGTGACTCAAGGCTCATCTGAGAGCAGAGACGCCCAACACTCAGTTCAGGCAACACATCTGTACGACGAGCACACTCCAGGGCCTAGCTGAGAGGCACGAGCCGCACACCACGGGCTCATCACCTCTGAAGCAGAGCACACCTCAGGGCTCACTCACTCTGAGAGCAGAGGCACACTCAGGCTCACTCACTCTCGAGAGCAGAGCCCACTCAGGGCTCACTCACTCTGAAGAGCAGACGCACACTCAGGGCTCACTCACTCTGAGAGCAGAGCACACTCAGCGGCCACTCACTCTGAGAGCAGAGCGACAACTAGGGTCACTCCATTGAGAGCAGAAGCGACATCAGGGCTCAGGTCAGGAGCAGAGCGCCATCAGGGTCAGGGCAGAGAGAGAGCAAACAGGGCTCATCACTTTGAGAGCAGAGCACACATCAGGGCTCATCACTTGAGAGCAGAGCGCACACAGGGCTTCACTCATTCTGAGGCAGGCACATCAGGGTCACTCCACTCTGAGGCAGAGATCCTCAGGCGCTCTCTCCACTGTGAGAGAGAGCACAATCGGCTCACTACTCTGAGAGCGAGCACACTCAGGGTCCCATCCGGAGAGCAGAGCGCACACTCAGGGCTCCCTCTGAGAGCAGAGAGAACCTAGGGTCAGGGCAGGAGCAGAGGCCACTTCAGGGTCACTCTGAGAGCGAGCAGCACATTCAGGGTCAGGGCGCAGAGGCAGAGCGCCACACTCAGGGCTACTTCTGGAGCGAGCCGCACACTCAGGCGCTCACTCTGAGAGCAGAGCGCACACTCAGGGCTCCTCACTCTGAGACAGCAGAGTGCACCCCTCAGGGCCTCAGCAGAGAGCAGAGCACAATCAGGGCTCCATCTGGAGAGCAAGATGCACACTCAGGCTCCAGGGCAGAGAGCAGAGGTCGCACGTCAGCTCATTGACGAGCAGGAGCGCACATAAGGCTCACTCACTCTGAGGAGAGCGCATCGGGCTCAGGCAGAGAGCAGAGCGCAACTAGGCTGCAGGGCAGAGAGCAGTAGCACATCAGGGATCACTCGTGGAGCGAGCGACATCAGGCTCACTCTGAGAGCAGAGCGCACACGCACGGCTCACTATGAGGCAGAGCGACACTCAGGGCTCACTCACTCTGAGGCCAGATGCACACTCAGGGCTCAGGCAGAGTCCAGAGCAACACTCAGGCTCACTTGAGAGCAGAGGCACACTGCAGGGCTCACTCATCTGAGAGAAGAGTGCAACCTCGGGCTCACTCTGAGGCGGCAACAGGGCTCACTCTGAGAGCAGGCAAACAGGTCAATCATCTGGGCAGAGCCCACATCGGCTCCTCTTGAGAGAGACACATCAGGCTCCACTCACTTCTGAGAGCAGAGCCAACAGGGCTCACTCATCTGAGAGCGAGTGCACTTCAGGCTTCACGTGAGAGCGAGCAAACAGGGCTCACTCACTCTGGAGCAAGAGCTCATCATGGGCTTCACTATCTGGTGAGAGCAGAGCTCATTTCTGGGTCACTCATCTCGAGCCAGAGACATCAGGGCTCTCCACTCTGGAGCAGGCTCACTTCAGGGCTACTCACTCTGAGGCAGGCTCTTCTGGCTCACTCACTCTGAGAGCGAAGCACACTCAGGGCTCACTCACTCTGAGCGCAGGCTCCATCAGTCTGGCTCAGACTGCTCGCTGAGCACTGCTCTCCCAGCCACGGCAGCGCCTGCCCCGCAGCCAGCGCTGCTCATCCCCCCCGCCCCAGCCCCTCAGTACCGGTTTGTTCAGCTCAATTAAACATCCCTTGTCAATGTGCCTTGGGAAAGGACAAGCTTTCCCTTCCAGTGAATGACAGAGATGGAAGCTCCTGCATTTATTATGTTYAGAAGGACATATGCCTCTATTTAGCCTGGTGACACCCTGACAGGTATCAAATGACGTTTGGGGATTTTACAAGCAGGAAATACTTGGTTTCTCTTCTTGATACCTTTGTTACAAAAAATTTCTAAGTGGTTCATGTTAATGACTCCAARAATACCAGAACTTATAGTTACTCTATTGACATATTGATAAAAGTAATAATAGATGATTTTTTTAGAAGTGAGTATTTACAGTACTTCTGAATCTTCCTTAAGGTCTCCTCTTGAGCCACCTGATAATACTTTCRGGTTTTAAGCTCTATTTCACCAATAAAGGGTATTTTAAATCAAATTATTTTAAATCAAATCCCAGTCATCCAGAGGGCTCCATCCAACAGGCACCTCATGCTTGGCAAATGCACTGGGCTGTAATCCTCCTGGCTGCAGCACAGCAGCTCTGTCCTCATCTATTGTCCTCAACCATAAGAAACTTTCTTCCATCCTCTCTCCACCTAACATGCTCAGGAGCCTGTTCCTCTTGACACTATTGCCCCAGAGGAAAAAAAATTACAAACACAGGCTTACTAGCTGGAAATGGTGTAAGTGTACCCCTCCTCCTTGCAGAGCTGAGAGTGAGGAGCTGAAAGGTGATGTGCATGAGAGTTCCTTTGATAAGAGGCCAAGAAGTGACATGAACAAGATAATCAGGCCTTCAAACCAGACATGCACATCTGGGACAACTATCTCCAGCTCCCATCTGACAAGAGAATAATCCTGCTAATAGGAGTTTTTCACACCAGGTTGAGTGCTCCGGCAAAAGAAAAAAGTTAAATGAGTTTCATTTAGCTTCTCTCTGGCTCTTACTGGTGTTTGAAACCCTAACGCATGCCATGCAAGAAGGGGTGGRATTTTGCTACAAGGGGTTTTTCCATGTGTAAATTAATCCCAGTTTGGACACTCTGGGACCTTTTGCACTAAAACTCCAACTATAATAATTTTGGGTGCAAAGAAAGTGGCCTCTGAGACACAATTGTGGAGCTGCACACGAACCATCCAAAAAGCCAAGCCCTGCACACTGATCTCCAGCTTCCGCTGTGAGGGAGGGCAGGGCTGTCCCCTACCACCCAGGACAGGACTGTTCTCAACACCCTGAGTGCTGCAGGATAAGCACACAGGGGTGGGGATACCACCAAGGGCATGACACAACACCTCTTGCCCAGTGTTAGGTCTGGCAATGGCAGTGTCCAGCTGGGCCTCTCATCAAGCTCCTGCACGGTGGCCTCTGTGGGAGTGGTGAGCCGTCTGACACAAGAGCAGAAGTGTTTGRAACATCTGGCCCAGCTCATATTGGCAGGGAAGGAGGGATCAGCCTCCAGAGCASAGACTGGGTCGGTCGGGAAATGCGCTAACTCCGAAAGAATGAGCAGCTCGGCTCCTGGTGGTTGATGTCAGCTGCTTCTGACTTTTCTTGCCTCAGGTGAGTTGATTCATGTGTTTTATAGACATGAAGTATGAAGTATGAAAGATGCTATTGTTCCTTGAAGATCCCCACAGGATGCAGCTTCCATTCTGCTTGGTCCTGGTGTTGCCTCCTTACCAATAGTTCTGAACCACAACTTCACAACCCAATACTGCCAGTTTTTGAGAAGATCAGGTCGAGGTCATTCCTTGACTAACCCTTATTTTCTTTCTTCTGAATCCAACTAACCACATCTCTGAGCACACCAGATCATGGGCAAAAAACTGAACACAGACCAGGCTTCTGCTTTCAGCTCCTTCCCTGATCTGGTTCTCCTTGATTCCCGCCTTTGTTTTTTTCTCACCAGTCTGGTGTGGGTAATGAAGACAGAATATGTGTTTTGCCTCCAGCAAGACTTTTTTAGTTCAGATCAGCTGCCTCTAACTGGAGTAAATAATTCTGGTACAAGAATGAGATGCAATGCACAGCAAACTGAAATAAGAAAAACCTGATGGTAAATTTGCTGGCTGTTYCAAGGACAGACTGTACCCTGACCCTTTGTTGCCTGCAGCAGCTCTGGTGCTTGACAAACTGCTGCTCTCCCACAAAGAGCAAGACCATACATGCACCTACAGCTGCTCCAGAGGTTGATTTGGGGCTGACACAAATGTCTGTGGACAGCCAGAGTCTCCACACTGACCTAGAGAAGGTGGCAGCTCCACAGGAGGTCTGGCAGGACACTTTGTGCCGGGCTGGGACACTCCACCTAGGCTGCATGGCAGCTGAAATCACCAACGTGCTCTGCAGCCTCACCGGAGGAAAGCCAGAATTTGGAYGAAACCCATTAATACCAGCCTAGCAATTAACAACCCACAGCTCTCAGTACAAGAAAATCAACTACCATGCCATTTGAAGTGTAGCACATGTACATACATGAAAATACTCAAAGAGAGCTTCAAAAGATATGCTGGGGAGAGAGAGAGGAGGAGGAGCTGGAGAGGCTGAGCACTGCCCAGAATAGGAGCCTACAGCAGTTTTGTCTCCTTGCCTTTGCCAGTTGCCTTTCACAAACAGTGTTTGGGAGAAAAAGCCTCCATAAATGTCAACAATTGCAATTTATTAGATGGTCCATGACCTATTTGTAAACCAACTAAATTTCTTAATTATATACGCCTTTAGATGGTAAGAACTACACAAAAAATTGGTAGCTTTTGTGAGAGGAGAGCAAATTACCAGCTTCCGGCACCTTCCTAACAGCTCAGCAAATTCTGGCACAAGCTCATTCAAGGAGGAGTATGGAAAAAAGAATACGTTTGTGAGAAAGAATGTCCATCATCTGTTATTGCTGCATTTCTCTGAAGCAGAGCAAACAGCCGAGCTCAGGTAAAGCTCAGACCCAGAGCACGCCTTCCAAGGGCACTGAGGAGGGATACAATTCAGCTGATTAACTTGTATAGACTAGCATTTAGAAGGTTTTAGCAATATTTTAAAACATGCTGTGAGGAGCACATCAATCTGTCTCCACTAGACTAATGCTGGCTAGCYCAGGGGTCTGCAGCCTTTCCAGGCTTGGCACCCAGGGCAATTCCTCCTCCTTGCACGAGAGACTACCTTTGCCAGGAGAAACCAAGCAAGCTCCTGGAGAAGCTGCTTCTGCAAGGGGTGACATGCTGCAGACCCAGTGACCAATAGTACCACCAGGCAAGCCAGTGGCACCCTGCTCCTGACCAGTTTTACTATTAGCCTATGTATCTTATTCCTCACTTTATTCAATGCAGACTTATTTTACAGGACACAGAGAATTAGCACTGAAAGATTTCTTAAAAGCAAAATTATTTACCTAAAAACTAAAAAATGTTAATGAGCTGACCTTCTGGCCCCAAATAAAGTTTACCTTACAAATTAAAGAATAATAAGCAAAATAATGCCTTCATAGAACATAGCAATTAAGCAATTTAAACAATAGAAAAGTGCAGTGGTCATATTTCAACTGAAGATGGGAAYAGCAATGTAACACCCTTTCCTGTATAAAGGTCATTTCATTTGCCAGCCCAGCTTATTTGGCAGATCATCATAATTCTACCATTTAATACAGCATGTAAAAAAGGATTTAGAAAGAGAAAACATTTGCAGATTTTTCATCTAGTCCGCAGTAGGCAGTTAATTACTATTAGGAATTTCACAGCACTCCTCCATTGCAACTCTCTCCAACACTCCCTGCCTGGGCTGCTCAGCTCCTTTGCACTGCAGCAGTAACTTTGCTGAGGTGTCCCATGTACAGGTGCTCCCAGGCAGGGCACAGGGCCCCTGCAGCAGCAGCTCCCACCCCACTGCCCATCCCATCCATCCCCTGCCCCACACCATGCCAAATGCTGCCCACCCATGGGCTCCTGAGCACCACCTCCACTAACACCTCCTGGAGCTCCCACTGGGAAAGGCTGGCAAAAGCAATGCCTCTGCTTTTTGGGCCATCAGACTGAGCACCAAAATGCCACCTGAACAGCACGTGTTAAATGGAAAGCACCATGCAGCTTCCAAMGTGCACCAAAGGGGCTCWCTGTGCTTCTTTGGAGATCACTGTTTCAGAAACAGAGGTTTGAGAGTCTYCAAACAGCTGCATGTTCTGCAACTGAGGCCTCCACAGATCTTTCTTAGTACAAGGAAGACAACTGAGTAATCCTTAACTCTGCATGAACACGGAGAGAAAAATACTCCTTTCTGGGATTTTTGTTTGGTGTGCAAATGCAGATGATGTAGGGCTCAGAAACTCAGAGAWTTGCTGAGATCTGAGATACCTCCCAGTTCATGCCAAGCCCCCTCTGAAGAGTAAAAGGCAGACAGAAGAGTAGCCATATTGAAAAACATAAAAATAAACAACTGGATAAAGCATTACAAGGTTTTGTATCCTACTGCACAACAACTTTAAAAATGCTGGAGAGAAGTCTCATTCTCCCTCTTGAATTGGGAGTGCCTTCCTAATTCAATTTGCAGTTAATTTATACTTCTAGATCTCCTCAAATAATTTTTTATTCCTAGAAAGATACATACACACACACACACACACACACTAAAAACGTCCATTGAAACTTCAGGGATGAAAGGTTTACAAGATTTTTTTTAACATGCTGAAAATCCCACTTGCTGCATTCTAACCTTTCAGCATTTTAAAGGGTCTTGTTGCAACCTGTTTGTGGTTCACCTCTGGTTGCTTGGGGAGCAGCAGCTAACATGTACAAAATATAAGACCAGTGACTAACCAGCACAGGAACAGGCATCTTCAGGGCAGGAGTGAGCTTTAGCCAAGCATCAGCCCTCAGAAACTGAGTGTCCCACCAGCAGTCCATGCTGTGGAGCTCTTAGAAGAGCCAAATGGCATTACCCTCTACCCAAACCTGATTTTAAAATGCACCAGTTTGGGAAGTGGTTGATGTTCTGACTGTTCCCTCAAAGCTTTTCTCTTACTCCTCCATGCTCAGCTCTGTGGAGCTCATGGAGTCAGCAGAGATGTGTTAGCAAACCTGGACRGAMRAACAGCTAGGATTCTCACTTCCATCATGAACATGATACTTTTACCAGCTTTATTTCCTTTTCTCTGCTCTATACATGGCAAATGGCCTCTCCAGTAAAGCCTTTATTTGTGAAGGGTGGAGACATTTGTTTTTACAGTGCTTACAGAGACTATTTCAAAAAATTTCTTGCTTTCTGGCGTTATATTGTGTAAATAGAGGGAAAGGATTTGCCTATCACTGCTTGACTTCAGCTGTTAGCAAGTAATCCACACCTTCACTAAGCCTTTTGTGAAGAAAATGATAAAAAAGTATTACTATCCAAACAACCACCTGATTACTGTTTGAGCTCTTGTGTTCTACTAAGCTTGTGTTCACCCACCTGAGAGGCCTCTCAGACAGTATAAGGATCAAGGGATTTTCTTTAGGCAGGTAACACTCGAAACTAGCCACAAAAACTACGTGTTTCTCATTTGAAAGGAAAAAGCAGAAAATCTCAGCAGTGGGTGTCTCTGCTGATGTCCTTGCAGCTGCACCATGAGGGATCACACACCTACTGAAATCCCTTTGCACAGCCCACAAGCCTGCTGCAGTCAGAACTGACAGATATTTGTGTATGTGTAAAGGGGTATCCATCAGGAGCTGCCCCTCCAGCCTCAGTACAGAAGTCACCCCAGTGCTTTGCAACACTGCAGACTTGTCACCGCATGCCATGAAATAATGTAAATTTGCTCAAAAGCAGAGCTCATATGATATTAGATCTCCATAGAAAGGACAATTTTATTAGCAATGCTTGGGTGGAGTGTTAGAAGACAGCTGAAGGATAAAACCACATAGGTTCAGTGCACGTTTCCAGGCAAGCCCACCCAGCTGTGAGCATGTGCACAGGGCTGTGGCAGAGCAAGGGAGCAGCAGAGCTCCAGCAGAGCAGCTTCATCCCATGCTTCATGCACTCTGGATGACAGACTCAAGGCACCAAAACCCACTTAAATCTGTTGAGAGAAGAGCTGGTTCTTTTGTTGCAAGACAAAAGAAACTTGTCCCTTTTTATCTCTGTATTTGAAGTCTGCCCAGAAGTAAAACACTGTCCTCACCCCAAAGATGCAGACCTGACATCACTGATTTTGCTGAGGCTTGARGGGCTATTACTGAAGAGAGAAATTGGCATCCCTGGCTCCAGCAGTAAAGCTAACAGCTCTCTGAGTCTCAACCAAATGCTCAAGCAGTAATACCTCTGCCCTGGGCATATGAGAATGATCTGGAACACCCATCCCAGCAAGACCCATCCCAAAATTGCCTTTACAGTTCAAATCAAGATTTGCATGTGGTCTAGCCTACTCGGTCTGGCGCCCTGTGAAGGCTGCACCCCCTGGTTCCCAGCCCTTGGCAGGCTGCAGGCTGCCAAATTCAGGTTTCATTGTCCCTGCATGCTGCTCATTCCTTTTGGCAATACCCATTCCTTTTGAAATGTATGTAGGATGAAATGTATGAAAAGAAGGGGAAAAACCTAGGGACAACGTGTCTCTGGCATTCCCATTAACTGAGTTTATCTAACTTATGCTTCTTTYCCTGATCCAGCCACAAAGGGAAAACACAGAAACATGCTCCAGCTCCCTAAGAGCCACCAACAGATTCCATAGCTCCCCATTATCCCTATTAAAAACCTGTCCTGTCACAAGGACAGTGAAAATTTTTGGAGGCCATAAATGTCTTCTTCATTAACCAGCAAAGGCCTTGGCCTGAGCTTCACAGGGAGGAAGAGGCTGCTGGGACTGACTTAGGACTCTGCATCTAACACTTGTGTGTCCATGTGTAGAGAAAAGAAAACAATGTCTGAAGAGGGAATGAGGCCTCTTATCACACCACTATTTCCTCAGTGTCTGTGTGCACCACCTGAACACCCTGCTCATGCAGGTAAGTGACAGAAATGCCCCAAAACAGATGCAGCTTGCAGAACTCCCCTTGTTTGTGTYGGGTCCTATTACTTGGTGTAATATGAAAAATTGTATTGCATATTGTAGATAGGAGGCTGGTCTATTCACTAAAGCTTTTTCAAATCTGAAAAATAAAAGCATTTTTCAAACTGTCTTTAATTGTCTGTAATATTTGCTGTATGAAGGGCTAAAACATTACAGCAATGCTCCTACAGCTGTCCTGTGCAAAGGCTGGAGGCAAAGGGATTGACATTGTGGAGACCCAAAGCCAAAAGGGCATAAGACACTTTCGTTCTTCACTGCAAACGTTTTAGATGCAATATATCAATTTTCTTCAAACTTTATCTTTGCAGTCACATCTTTAAATTCATATTRAAATCATATAAACAAAAATAAACCATGATCAATCAGCCTGAATGACAGCAAAGCTGCACACTGACAGTCTACAGTATCTTCATTTATTTCTACATGCAAATTCTGAGCCAATACACCTTAAAWCCAAGTTTACAATTTTTCAGAATTATGCAAATACACAATTTGGAAGATGGCCATGYGGAGGTCAACTGTGACAGAATTTATTATGTTGACACTGACTAAGAACAATTTATTCAGATCTACATATGATCCTCAAATAAACACCTCTATCACAGTCTTCTAAAAAATGCCAAAGTGAATGAAGATGAGATGTAGCTGATCCAGCACCTTCTGACACCTGGAGTCTCTCKCTGCCCCTGCTCCTAAATCTCTGCTGCTGCAGTTTCTCCTGGGTTAAAAAAGGATACTTCAGTCCTTTTATTTTTGTTTCCTTGTGGAGAGTCCATAATAGCAATTTCAGTGGCTGCCAAAATAGAGAGAGGCCAGTTCTGTGTTCTGGACTGGTCTCCATCGGTTTGGGGCTGAGTGCTGCCAGGCATGCTCGACAGAGGCCACTGAATAATGCCCCTGAATTAATTGTTCTATTAAAATACAACATGCATAATCTGCTTAATTTTTAATTATTCAAGTACTAACTGTAAAACAACTGAAAGACCAATTATTTTCAATTACTTTTATACTCTAGAAACCTCTGGAAAAAAAGGGACAATGAACTGAAAATTGATTAGCAAGCAAAAAGAATAAAGTTTAGATTCTATTGTTTGCTGMAAAGAGAGAATTACAATTATGTGAATGCATTTTAATTTGTATCCATCTGCATAATAATTTAGGTGCATTAAGTTATTTTTTTCACTGAGCTTTATTATGCTGTGTTTTAAGTCTTTAATGAAACTGCAATGGAAAAAGTGATTGTCAAGATCAAAAATAAGAGAAGGAATTCAAACTGGCATGATATCAATAAGTCTTAATCCAATTCCTAAGGAAAACAATAGGAGTTTTGGCATTCGCTATAATGGCAGCAGATCCAAGCCTAAGTGTCTATGTTTTGGGACTTTGCACAATTTCCTCTTTCAACTTTAATGATACCATTCCACACATTCARTTTTTCCCTTGTGAATTCACACTTTCACAGGAAAATATCAGCATGTTTCACCTGTGGATTTGAGTTTTGGTAGGAGCTAAAACATTAGGATCACAAGACAARTATTATCCTCACAGATGCCAACATGAAATAATCCCAGTGGTTCTGATGAGGTTTACACTACTCTTCTGACTGTAAACCGACACATGTATGTATTCTGAAAAAAGACAAATGCTTTCCCCTTCTTAGAGCATGAAATCTCAAACTTCTGAAATGGAATGGTTCTGGACTTGTGATTTTTTTTCTTTTTCTCCTACTCCTTCATTTTAAGGAAGTTCCACTTTCAGACCTGAAGTTGAAGCATTTCCATCTGCAGAGACTGAATACAATAATTTTTCACATATTGCAATTGGATTTTTAGTTTGCTGGGGGGTTTTCATTGTTGAGTTTTTTTGACTCACAGGAASTTGGTTCACTATTTTCCATTTATTTCAAATGTTGCTAAGTAATTATATGACAATACAAGCAATTTCTCATGCTATACTCTCTTTACAGAACCAAAAAAATCCCAATATATATCCATGCATTACATGGGCATAGGCACACAAAGGTAAATATATATATWGATACATATGGACTGAGGACAAACACTGACAATGAATGAGAGTCACATCTTTCAAGCAGGGAGTTTAATTCCTGTGTCCTTCACATGCTGGGAAACACAAGTTCCCCAAGACACAGCGTGTATTCTTCCCCTGCCACTCTCCCCTTTCATAGATTCCCTCTCTTAGTAAAGCTGTAGACAGCTGTAAATCTTTACGCCTTGAGAGACAGATATTTTGCCAGATCCAGGACAACAGGTATTTCTCACCCAGGAGGGCTGGGAGGAAACTCTGGGGCAGTCAGGAAAGGAAAATTTTCAGTTTAAGTGAGAGTGTCCAACTCCCGCAGCTTCCCACAACAGGCAGCCTTCTCCTTTCCCTCCCAGTCCTCCAGGTCTCACCCCCTCACCCGGCTTTGCCTCAGAGCCAGTTCCTGGCTCTGCCCATGGCTCCCAGTTGAAGGAAGTCAGAATTAGAATGACTTGTGTCTAAAAGAAAATGCACTTTCTTTCTTTCAGAATATAAACCCAAAGGCCCTGGGACTTGCCCTTCTCAAGGCTCTGTACATCCAACTCTCCTCCCTTCAGGGCCAGACTGCTGTTTCTCTCCTGATGCACTAAGCTGCAAAGGTTTTCACTATGTTATCCAATACCACTTTTGTGAACCAGAACAAAATACACTACTTGATTTCTTTTAAAGAGGCTTTATCATGACCCAGGGCTGGAAACACTTCATGCATGTGATTGTACAAAGTAGTCCATCACAAACTTCAAAAGACTGTCACCCAGAAAACTTTGTACTTAAAAACAGACGAGTCTTCACAGCAGTGTTATCTTTAAAGCCAAAGTAGCAGTGGTGCTACTTAGTGCTCTGGTTCAAGACTGAAAGATGCAAAATAAAGCTTTCAGCCTTTTAAGTGGCTCCTCTTCTGTTTATACAGAGAATAAACTTCCATAAATATCCTTAGCACATCTGCCCTAGTGCTTACTTTTAATTAGTCTAATTATCAAACACCTCCTTAGGCAAAATTTTCACACGCTAAGAGCCTGACATAATATGCTTTTATATAGGCAAAGTCCTGTCTTTCTGCCTGGACAAAACTGATGGAAAGAGAAAGGAGACATGTCCAAGAAAACCTAGAAGCGTGATGACTCTGTAGATAATTTTTACAGAATTCATAAGTAAATTTAAACAATTTACTACCTATCTGAATTGCCAATGCTTTCTGAAAGAGAGTGAAATTGAGAGAGCACTTGACATATTCCTTTTACAGCTATTGTATTTAAATTAGAGAGTTTCTACTACACCACGTATGCTGTAGAATAAAAACAAGGTTTAAATGCAAGGTTTCTGCTGTGAAAAACTTGAGAACATATGATCAGTTGTCTAGCAACTGATTTTGGATTTAAYAAAAGGGGAATCTCAGTCAAGTATGCTGTTTTCTTTCTCTCAGCAGCAAGAAAGGAAGTTCCTCATTCACCAAGACAGCTCATCAATAAACTTAAATTCTAGCTTGGAGAAGACCATTGTTATGAACACAAAGATAAAGACCTCCCGGACTGAACAAAGTACCAAACATTTTGACATATTAAGCTTTCACAGTCTTAATATTTTTCCTGAAAGTAAATCTCTTCTTTACAAACTTTTCCCCATTATTGTATTATCAAAATTATCATGCAAGTAAATAATGCCTATGGATTTAAACAGGAGTGCAACTTTACAGTATGCAAGGCTGTCACTATTCCTATTTTGGGCTTAAACAACCCCATGTAAAATAACTTTCTGAGCTTATACAGCCAGTAATCGTTTAAAGTCTTGTGTCCCTTTTCTGGTGGAACAATGATAAATCACTGGACATTAGCWCACACCTTTCTGCCTGATCACTTCCCAAAGCTAAGAATGCATGGAATTGCGCTCCCCCAAAATGTGCAACAATGCCAAGAATGCATTGCTCCTGCCCAAAGGTTTATAAAAGCAGCACAAAAAGAAAAAAACCAGAGGGCTAATATTTTGAATTGAAGACAATGAGTGGTGACCAAAGGAGACAGTTACTTTGTCCCAGGTGCCACAGCTAGGAAATTGTTACATGACTCTAACTGTATAACACATCCCATGAGTGGTCACTTCAGTTCTTAAATACCTATATACATATCTGACACAGAAAGTTTATAAATCTCCTTATTAAACACTTTTCTGTTAATCTACTCCTCTGGTCCTAAAAACCTTCCCACCCCTTAGGAATCTCACTGCAAGGCCTAAACTGTGAGGAGCTAGGACCCGTGGCAGAGGAGTCATCTCAGGTCCACCCTGGTGCAAGTTTCTTCTCAGAGTTGCATTGCCCTCTGATCTTGGTYTAAGTGGACAAATATGATGAGGTAAGCAAGGCTTCTCTGATCAAGCTGGTACTTGAAGCAGCACAAACCAAGCTCTTTTACAGCCATATTTTTGGAAGCAGCATGGGAAGTCAAGCAGTGTTTTTCCTCCAAGCAGCTCCCGCTGGCGCTGCAGGAGCAACAGGCACCTCCTTGATGAGCTGCCCCAAGCCGCCCCMGGCTTCATCTGCCAGGGCAACGTGTTCTGCAAGAGCCTTCATAGCTTTCACTCATCATCTTCAGGTGAAAACACTTACTCATCAAAACAGAAAAATACATTGATGAAAGAGCTCTCTATTAATAATTGAAAGCAGTACGTATCACGCCATTAAAAWCTATATAACTTCCTTTATTATGTTGTTCAAATAATCCTGTTTCAATAGATGCAAGTTTTAAAAGGGAATTTACAGATTAATACTTTTTCTATGTAACAGAGAGGGATTCCTACTGTGAAGGGGCACAAATCCTTGTCTTTCCATTGTCTTCCACTTTTCAACATTTCAATGCTGCCTGACAGAGAGTCCTCATCCAACACTTTAGAGAGGGCAAAAGTAATGAAACAAGAAATGTTTCCCTCATTTAGGAACAAGAACCACCCAAGATATTTTTGTGGCACAAGGAATGAATCTTCTGCATGACAGCTGCACTGTGCAGAAGGTACAGTAGACTTGTATTCCAGCAACCTTACATTCAAATTTAGTAATATATACTGCAAAACAAACATACCAACATGGCATATGAATCCAATCATATCTGCAAGTCAGGCAGTAAATCATMTGAGCAGATTTTATATAGTTAAAATGGAGTTCATTTTTCCTCTAAATTTCTCTGAATACCAAGGTAAGACCCCAATGAAAATGCTATCCAAAAGGGCATAGTTTCTATAGGCATTTACAGTACTGCAGATTTTTTAAGAATTAAACAAAATTACTGAGCTGGTATTTATGAATAAAGAGACCACAGATTATGGACTTCCCTAGTCACACACATTTTTCAGACAATTAACAAAACGATACACTGTGTAACCCTCAAAATGTGTGACTTGGGGAGCAAAGGGGACTCTAATGCTGGATGCCTAATGGCTGTCCCTGCCCTTCCTGGGYTCACATCCTGCCCTGGCATTTCCAGGCACCCTTTCCTCACCATGGCACGTGCTACAAGGCTGGCTGCAGTAGTCAAATGGAGAAGGCAAGACAAGCAATCAACCCAGTTTAGTCTGCAAACCAGAAAGGACCCAGTGAGGGAAGGAGGCAGATCCTGACTCCACACCCCATGAAGCTAACTCCTAAATTATTTGAAGATAAATTGAGCACACACAAAGTTCTCCTGCTCCCCTGGCTTCCAACTTCAAAATCATCAGATGACAAGATGCCCCTTCAGAGTTGGAAGGTGAGAACCCAGTTCTGTAACTTTATAGAGACAAACAATAGAGAAGTCTACGGGACAGCAATACATCTTTCAAACAAAAACCTAAAACACTCAATGAAGAACAACCAAAAATTAAAAAAAAAATAAAGAAAAYCCCATTAGCAACCAGYGGATTCTTGTCCACCWGATGARAATAAACTGTACAGCACGTATCTCCTCCTTCAAGCWAGCTGCAAACACAACACACTGACAAGAGTTTTGTCATCAGAGATTCTTGCCACTCCCTCTGAAAGAAAATCTGATAAAAGGTGYTTAGTGCATTATACGTAAACAGACTTGAAAGGAGAATTTTGCTAATAAAGTCTCTACTGATTAGTGTCCAGTAGAGATCCCCAAAACTAATGTGCTGACAAACTGTTGCTCTCTCTCATTAGAGTGCATACTCTACTCTTCTGTTACAAACCGTTTCAGATCCCAACATGCTAAATATGGTGCCCAACAGACATTATTTACTGCAAAGGATTAGGTTAGTTAATTTATCGGTGTTAATTTAGAGACATTTACTTGTTGAAGTAGATGCACATTTAGTCCATAAGCTTACCGTGAGAATGTGACCAACATGAGTTGTTTAACTGGTCCCTCAGAACTCAGCACACTGATCTTTATCTTGCTCTTCACCAAGTCAAAGGAAAAATTCCCATTCCTGGGAACGGCACAGGCTCCAGCCCATACCACAATTCTTCCAGAACTGTGCCAACTTTTCCCATTACATTTTTACAGTGAGTTCCTGATGTTTAATTACTACATTTGGTATTCAGATAGAAAACAGTTTTATATACTTCCACCAAAGTTCAGGTATTAGATTTTGGAAGGGTCARTATTTCCTTTTACATCAATGAGAATCTCCCATGAGCTAATTAAATCACATGCTTACTCATGGTGTGCAGTAATGTACACCTGGTAATTGCCATACAACTGCTCCTGGAACAAAGCATTGCCTAATGCAAAAATGGCAGAATTAGGCCCCAGGACTCTATTAAAATGTGGCACAACTGTCAGAGCACAGCTTTCTCATAACAACACGTGATTTCTAAATTAAATTGCAGCAGGTTGGGAAATCTTGTATTAAAGCAATTAAACGTTTGCTCATTAAAGTGTTTTGGTTTTTTTTTAACCCCAAAAATGAAAATTTAATAGCTGTGAAATCACAGGGTTCCAGRTGTGAGGGGATTCAGAAAACTAGTAAATGTGCTTGCTTGCAAGAGTTTCAGGCCATTAAAAAGTGCAAATGCTCTCCCCGTTACTCCTCTGGCTCAGGAACCTGCTTTGCCACCCTGAGCATGTTCCATCTGCTCRATGGGCAAAGAGCAGATTGGAAGGAGGATGAGATGCAGTCTTTATGCAGGAGGCACCCACGGCCCTTTGAGGCTGGACATTGACTTCTACCAATGCAATTCGGGAAACCTCAGCATCAATTTTACCAAGAAAGGGCAGGAAAATGCAAACAAGGAGTCTACAGTTAGCAAAACAGTTTCATAATACGAACTGTCCATACTTGAAATGAAAACAACATTTTTACTAAAAAAGGAAAAGGGAGATGCTGAAAGGCTAATAATTCATATACTTCATTAATTTGTTGGCTGTGTGAAATCCAACAAGCAACTCAGCAAGTCAAAACTTCTTGTGCATGAGTCAGGATTTGATTCACAATCTGACTTTATAAGCCTGCTAATGCACTCATTACATTCTCACAGCCCTACTAAATCACTCTCCACTCAACGTATTTGGGCTAAATATAAGAAGAAGGCAACATGCTTGTATCTTTTAATAATACCATAGTTTGCCATTGCCTTAAAAAGYGAGATTTTTAAACCATTTAAAAGAGAAATATATATAGATATTGGTACATTCCCAAATATATACAGAGAGACAATTTATGAAGAAAAACACAGAGGAAATGCAGGTCTGTACACTATTCAGAACTGGGCCATCTGCACTCCTTGGAAAACACAACTAAAGTTAAACAACAAACCAAATTCCCCTGTGAGCTATAGCTATAGTCCCTTGTCTTCTGTTTTTGGGTACACAGAAGGATCCTGCTCCTAGATTGCCATCCACATCCAGTGGGAAAGTGCGAAGTCCCACGAGGGCTCACKAATTAGCAAGAGCTGTGTTGGCACTGGCAATATCAGTAGAAGGACTGGAAAGAAGCTTAGGAGAGCACTGAATACATGGGAGGGAAGTTCTTGCTTTATTCTGTCTGCAGTTAGTGCATGTCACCTACCCTGAGGGAAATCATAATCAAGATAAGATACCCATATTTTCCATAAGGTCAGCTCAAAGGGCTCAGGTAGGAAAACTCTACTGACCTCAGCAAATTTGCAAGAGGATTATAGAAGTCCCTCACCTTCTTGATCCCATGACTTGGGTAACTGAAGTGAATTGTTTGAGCCAAGCCAGAAAACATAACATACTTTCCATAGTGAAAACAACTGACATAACTCATCCATTAAAAAAGTTTTTTCATCATTTCTGAAGAACAGGTTCCATATAAAAATGGAAAAGATCCATTCTAGATGGRGCAGACCTGACTTGTAGTTGCCATCTCTTCACGCCATCCCTGAACTGTGTCCAAGAAGAGAAGCACTGATAACAGCTATCAATCACAGCTTGATAATTATGCTCAGCCCAAGGAAGCTGCATTCCAAAGAAGGACAAAATGCACTTCAAAAGGGAAAGGAGAAAGACCTTGTATTTCACAGCAGATCTGCCTAATGCACAGTCTGGGGCATCCCACTCCACATCCACCCTGTTGGCAAAGTCCCAGTGACTGCCAGCCCCACCCCTCTGCCTTCCTAGCTGGGCAGTGAAGGTCTTATCTTCTCCTTGAGGTATCTCCTGGTTAGAAGGCGTATTCTATCCACGTGCCTTCGAAAAAGTAATTGTGCCCTAAAAAAGCATCGTGTCTACTACATTTGTTTGCTTTCTTTTTCTTATGGCCTTCACTGGAAATGTCACTTTAAGTGCATGCACCAAGAACAAACTGTGCCTATGATCTGTCCAACAACCTATGATGCAAGTATAAAATAAAATTAAGAAACACAAAAGAACTCATTGACTCCCTTAAGTGATCACACAAAAATCCCATTAAATAAACAAAACTACCAAGACCTCAAATATCTTTCCAACAGTAAATTGCAGTGCAGAAGAGAATCTGGACATTCTGGAGATTAAAAGCTTGACCTGGAAAAGTCCAAGTTCTTCCTGTCCCRGTGACTTTTGTGAGAGAGGCCAGTCCCCAAACCCTTCAAACTGAGGCCATGAGTTTTCTGCTGTTTCTGAGTGCTCACATCCTATCTGTGTCTGTTACTTAGAGCTGTCGCTGGTGCAGCACTTCCTAAACACACTGCATTGGCCAAGAGGAAAGGCAGACAGGCCYAGCCCCAAGGTGTTTACATGCATTTGAGATCCTTAATGAAGCTGCCAGACAGGGCAGAAAAGATTGACAGATGTTCCTAGTGGCACAGCAAGAACGGTTAATCCGACAGGGAGACAAATACGCGAGACGTGGAAATCCACTGTAGAAGCAACCTCAGCACTTTGGGTACACAAATCTCTGCAAGCAAACAGCTCTTACCAAAAGAACAATTCCTAAAAGAATAGATCTCAACAGAGAAAAATGTTACAAAATCCATGGGGGAAGAAAAATCTGTATGAAAAGAGGACAGACAATAGGGTCTATATCACTTATCAAAACGAGCCTTTCCTCCTAAAAATKAATTGAAAATGGTAACAAGGAATTTCTTACAATGAAGTCTAGCACCACATGGGAAAGGAAGTCAAACTGGTGACCTGGTCTTGCAAATCTCTTCCTACCCTGGCAGTTAGAATGAAGTTAATGAAATCACTCAAGGTAGACAAGATAGCTCACTCAGGCAAGAATTTGTAGTGTTGGTGCCTAAAGAAATATTTATGAGTGACAGAGTTTTCAGACCTGAAAATTATTATAATACTCTTTGGTGTCTCTGTTCTATAAAGAAATGACCTGTTTATACCTGAAAACTGTTTTACTACTTGCAACCAAATTACACACATTCTAGTATTTTTGGCAYAAACAGTAAATGTGGTTGACAGCCATGCTGAATCATGCCAAATATCCCTGCAAATTTATCCTCATTAATGCTGTTCTAAAGCATCTCACTGCAGCAGTTTGTTTGCCAACAGTTTCTCAGACCAATTTATTCTGAGAGTCAGCATTGGAGAGTCTGCTCTCTGCAATGATGGGTAATGGCAGGAGTGGGTACAAACTGCTGGTAATATACAGGGAAACCAAAAGAGCTCCACCAAAAAGTGCAATTAAACCAGTATTTACCCCTCACAGCAGAAGGGCCATTCACATGCAATTCAGCAAGAATATAAACAGTTTTAAGATACTTTTAGCAGATAAAAGCTTTTTCATAGTACAGATTTCTTCTAATGCAGCCAAAGTTACTAATAAGAGTGATAGTGCCTAATATCTACTATTTTTAATTTGATGGTATAAAAACTTGGATCTTTGGGGTGCTTTTTCTACTAAAGTAATGAATAACTATTCTCAGGTTCCTAGCCCTAAGTGATGTGACAATRTAGGGACTAGAGGGTGCACACAGACATTAACAACACAACAGAAGAGCTGCTTTCTCAGAGTATTCAAGTGGAAGAAATGGGAGAATTCTGTCTTTACAAATGGGATAGATGTTCAAAAATTACAAGAAAGGAGCAAAAGATTTCCTGTAAAGTCAAACACCTCAAAATGTCATTGTATCACTGCAATTTCGCAGGCTCTAAGGCTTCACACCCCAGACCACACAAATCTCCTCAGCACATTTAATGTCCCATGTCACACAGACTGTGCTGGACAGGCAYTGGTCCCATTAGCAACCAAATTCTGCTCACCTCCCCGGTGAGAACACTCATGGAATCACCAGGACACTACATGACTTTAGGCTTGTGGGAGCTGGTTGTAGTGAAGTGACAGAATGCACTGAAATATGAGCAAATGTAAAGAGATGCATTTTAGAACAAAATCATGCAAGACACACTGTATGATGCAAGGTAACCAAAACGTACTGCCARTGGTTAGGAGACAGGCTGTTTGGGAAAAGAAAAGGCTAATGGAATTCTTGGCTGCACTAAAAAAGAACCTTTTATGCCACAGTACAAGCCCCAGTGAAACTGTATCTGGCCTATCATCTCTGTTTGGGGCTGTGGTCCTGCAGCACCACAGAGTCCCCCCTGCTACACCACCCTKACTGCCTTCACCTGCACACTTGCCTTGGGATGTCTCTCCTTGCAGCACCTCTCAAGATCTGAATGCAGCTCCCAAAGTGGCACAAGGGGAGCATCTTCAGAAGCTCATATTGTTTGGCCCTGCTGAATCATACTCGCTTTGGGAGCTTCCCACAGTAGCWAAGAGGGAACTAAGAAAAAACCGGATGCAGGTTTAACTGCATTAATTCCCTTGGTTTCATTCCTGACACCATCCAAGAGACCAGATGTTCACCYTGTCCCTGGAACCTGGAGCCAACACAGCATGCCACTGTCACCCCTTCATGTCCTCTGACCCAGGGGCAGGACCTCCACTGCTGGCTGCAAGATGCCATCCTCACACTGTAAGGGCTGAGGATCTGCTCAGAGCCAYCACACAGATTTTAAACTCAGGCAGGCAACAATTTCTTGTCTTTTAATTAACTACACAGGTGCCAGTGTATTTTCCGTTTAAGAACTGAAAGAATAGGGGTGGATAAAACCTGAACTYCTATGTATGGGAAGAAGGAAGGGACTTCTGAAATCCTAAGAAGAGCTTGGAATGTCTAAAGCACACAGGAAAGGGCAGAGTCCCAGCAAGAGGGGACAATCCCAGCACCTGCACGTTTTGCACTTCCCTTTCAGCCAGCATTGCACCAGCCCCTTCCYCTGTTAAACCTGTGCCTTGAATTAAAGATTTTAAGCAATTCAAGTAAATAAAAATGTGACACAGGATAGATACATATAGTCTATGCATACAAACTCCCCTGAAAAATAAAGTTATTAACATAATGYAACAGTAACCAAATGAGACAAAATACAATGGTAAATTAAATGATATTATGATGTCTCCAGTGCTCTGGCCCCAATTTCTGTTTATTCAGTGACCCATCACTGTGAAACAGGTAAGCAAAAAGTCCCGACTGAGAACACCCTCCTATAGGCAGGTGATCACAATCTTTCAGGCTAAAGCATGTTTATTGTCAGATCCTGGAGAAACTTACAGTTCAGCTGTGGTTTTGTTGCTGTGGCTACGCAGACAAAGACTTGAGCTCCTTTTCTGCAAGTTCAGCCCGTAGCTCAGGGCATTCAGCACGTTAATTCTGCTGGGGCCAGATGAGTGATACCCTGGAGCAGATACAATCTGGCTGCTACCGATGAAAGACTCATTAAAATTTCCTTACTGCGAACACACAAGTGCAAGAACAATTTTGAGTGACCTTATACCTCTGCAAATGGCCAACGGCCAAACCCCTACCGCAGCCTAGGACCCTTGTACCGGAGCTAGAGAAAACAAATTTAACAAGACCATAGCTGCAAGGGAATACGCCTGAAACTTTAAAATCTTCCCAACATTTCCCTCACTGTGAGGCAGAGGGATTCGCTTTCACACAGAACAAGCCTCCGCTTCATCCACCTTGTATCAGATAACCTTTTACATCCCGGCTCCCGGAGTTTTGTCTTCTCCGGGAGCTGTGAAAATTCCTCCGGTGCAGTGGCTTCGGTCAAAGATCGCATTTACAAGCGGAGCGCGATGCTGCCGGTCACCACGGCAACGGGGCAGCCCTCCCGAGCCCCCGGTTGATGAGTAACTCGGGGACAATGCTGCACCCAGCGCTCCCGCGGGTCCCTAACGCGGCCGGCAAGGGGGGATGAAAGGCTGCAGCGGGAAACAAACCGCAGGGAAGAAGTCTCCAAGCTGAAACAGCAGCTGGAGAGACACCCGTAGCTGGTGGGAGCAATCATAAAGGGAGTATGAAGCAAAGTCTGCCAAATTTCTTTATTATTATTCTTCCTAAAGGAWTTTTGAATTATTATTTACAGTACTTTCTCATGTGGAGAAAACACATAAGAATTATGAGTTGGATCCAGATTTTGGTCCTTCTTAACTTCAGAGCTTTCAAAAAGAAAAGGCAGACAAAAAACTGTTCAAAACTTTATTTCCACCATCAGTTCACCTGTAGCAATCCCTTTGCCGAGTGTARTGCCACATCCAACCGTGCTGAGCTGCTTTAAAAATCTATTAYTAAACATGTTTCAATATTCCAGTATTTCTGAAATGTTTTAAATCAGCTGCATATGTGAAAAGAAAAACTTTTCTATGAAAGCAGTAACTGAGCACGTGCTGCAGCACCCTAAGAGCAAGAGAAGGGAGACATCGGGCAAGCATAGCGGTGTGCTGAAATGACAAAACCTGTCTCCTGTTATCTTGTGAGCTTAGTGACCCTCCTGGGGATTTTCCTCACCTGATGAGACCCTGCAGACTTGCTCCAAGCTRCTGCCTGACATCCAGACAAGGACGGGCAACTGGGAAGCTCGGGGTGGGGCCCATATTCCCCCCCAGGCTGCTGTGGCAGCACAGGCACATGTTGTTGGCATGGCAGTGCAGCAGGACCTGTGAGGTGAAAGAGAGCAGGGGCTGACAACCTCTCTGCATGCAATTCAGGGGCTCCTGGTCTTGCCTGTCCTGGCTCTGTCCTGAGAACTGGCTATGTTTAAAGTGAGCACTCTGGACAAGTTTCATGGGGGAGAAGCCCAGTTCCTGCACTCACAAGTGATGCACAAAGCACACTGAAGGGCACATTGCAGTGGAGTCAGTGGGAATGATCAGCAGACCTGCTTCAAAAGCACACTTGTGATCTGAACTAAAATGCTGGCACCTATGGTGAGACACATTTAAACTACACGGCAGCTTTTGGCTTTGCCCAGCTCCCCAGACACCCTGATGCAATACAAAAAAATAGCCCCTGTTTCTCCCTCAGATGGGTTTTCCCATACCCATAAACCCTGAAGTTACTATTCTGGAGCTGATGAACTCTCACTGCAGGGAAGGAAAGTAAAATAAATGGCTCCCAGGTCCTGCTCCTTTCAAGTCGATTGCAGAAGTCCCTTTGACTTCAGAGACAACAATAAGAACAATAATAGGTTCTCATTAGGCCTCATTCCCAGCAGGGCTTTGGGTACTTCCAGAAATAACAAGATCTTCCTGAAGGTCTCTTTCTTTGTCTCTTTTTTTAATCCCAACAGGATTGGAATTTGGGGTTAATTTTGTTGCAGGAGCAGGCATTGAAATCCAGTGCAGCTCACATCAACACCTCTCATTCTGCCACTGTCTCCAAATAGCTCAGGATTAGACCTTTCTTGCTGGGCAGCCAGGTAAAAAAGTAGGTTCCTAACAGATGGCTCTGGGCTAGCCACAAGTTTAGCTTTCATCTAATTAATATTCCTTGCATGTGCATGTGTTATGAAAGAATTGAAAGTAGGTGTATGGAATAAAGCACATCCAGGGACTCCAAGCAGTGAAAGATATAATTGCCAAGAGACTTCTACAACCTCAYCCCAGCCCCTGCACATATTTTATCCCTAGCTTAATTTTTTTCAATCTTTTCYCAGATTATCTAGCATACATTTTTATTCACTTTATATAGTGAAGATCCCRTCCAAGAAACATGTGCTCCTCATCTTATTTTAGTCTTATTGAGAAATACAGCACAGATATAGCAGTGATTCAAATAAATAATGACACCTCTCTATAAAAAATCCTCACCATACTGATTCAATACTGTATTTCTAGATTTAGCATAAAAATGATTTGTTCATGTTCTCAGCTGTCTCTTTTGTATKTGCATCCTTCTGTCCAGAGCCAAACACACTGATGACACATTTGGATCTGCCTGCTCCAGAGGTAACAGTTAATTCCCGACCTTGTTTTGGTCTTTTCAGGCAAGAGACCAAACTTCTAAAAGGAAGGATTTCCCAGGCTGTGCTTTTCAAGCCTTCTCAGAGCTGGTCATTCAGGGCTCACTTGGAGTGTCTTCCTCAAATCTTTTCCTATTAATCTCAGAACCAAGCTGTGATCCTGGTTTAAACCTAAAAACCTGGTTCCTTGCAATAGCAAGAAATTGGAACTTAATTCCCATTGAGTCATTTCTTGTAGAAAGTAATTAAAAGAAGCATTGATACACAAACAGCACTCCAGAGTCCTATTGTTTTACAAGTGACAGAAATCTGCATTTAGACAATGAAATAGGCTCTTCAATTTAAAGGGTCCCTTACTTAAAAAAGGGACTACAAAGGTGCATCTTGCAGCYTACTTTTCCTAAGGAATGTCTATGAGGAGGTTTCAATCACTATGACAACCTCTTTTTAATGCCAATGATTTTCTAGCCCAGACAACTCTTTCTTGAGAAAGGGCATGTTTTAGGGCTCTGCCAAAACTGTGCTTTAAAGCCTTGCTGACAAGAGAATAATCTATGAGGTTACCATTTTGGCAAACATGAGTTTTCAAAAAGAATCAGGAATTTTATATTATAGCTGGCCAAAAGATTGCTGCTGTGAAGGAAGAAAATAACAGAAAGAATAATAAGAAAAAAAAGGCCAGACCACCCTGCCATAAGCATCATTTGAGTAAAACATGRGTATTCTGGGATCTAAAGGTTTTGGTGCCTCATGAGTTTGTAAACTTATAAAGATGCATAGGAACAGATAAGGAGAAGATTCTATACCTCTGCACATTTGCATTTTATTTCAATCCACAATATGGATTTTTTAGCATTTGTCAAACTTTATCTGCCAAGTCTCTACCATATCTCCATCAAAAAAAKCAAGTGAACCATTTCTTGCCACTCGTATTTACACAGCATTTCTTGTACTACATTGCCATCTCACTCTATAAGTAGATAAAGGGCTTCCCTTTTATCAATGATTTGATGTTATTCCATAAGAATTCCATTTAATCAATAATTTGATGTTATTCCATAAGAATTACGTCACCGGGAGTACGATAAAAGAGGCTCTTCAACATTCACAGTGCAGTTCTCACCCGGTGCCAATTGAGAGGCCCATAAGCTCAGCCCCTCAAGCGCTCAGCATTCCCTCGGGATGGTTTGTAGCCATGAGCCGCCCTSTTTTCCCTTTCAGTGAGGATTTGCACCCACCCAGGGCACAGCCAGATCATTYTCTGCTCTGACTTCTGACCTGTTACTACTTTCACGGGGAAATGAATAAACACAGGTTACATGGCCCAGCTAAGACAGCACATGGCAGAGAACTAGGGGCAGATGCTGGGGTGCAAAATGAGGATTTTGGAGACTGCTCCTGTACAAATGGTCACGCTAGCCAGAGCCTGCACGCAGCCTGCTGCAGGGCTGGCCACGGGGAGGAACAGGCAGAGAGTGGTTTTGCAATCAGAGCCAGCACAAAAGCCTTGGCAGCTGTTGCTATTGAATCTGAGGGATGCAAAGGCTACACACAGCCGGCATCAGCAGCTGACAGCCCCAGCAACGTGCTGCAGGAACTGTTCCCCTTTACCACACTGGTGTTCTCCACACGTGTAGGTACACACACAACAAAGAGGACTCCGGTGTTATCCAATAACAATACCATGTTATACAATACACAATAGTTAAAAGAAAGGAGCTAATTTTGTGTTAGACATGCCTGAGTAGAATACAGTGCTGCAGGGTAGCCTTTGACTTGCTAAGAGTGCAACTACTGTACTGAGACTTCTCTTCTAGAAGCAACACATATATATAGGAGAAAGAGATGTTACAAAAACTCCTACAGCAATTTCAGATGTTGGGGAAACAACAGAAACAATGCTGTTGTTCTGTTTCTGAAAGAATCCACATAAACCTGTATTCTGTTCCTCTGACTCACCAGGATCTGCTGCTTCAGAAAGCTGTTGAAAGGGTCAGACTAGCCCAAGATATTGTCTCATGCTACTGCCACTATTTAGGGTTTAAAATACTGGAACAATAGTGGATCTCTTAATGTTTTTACCTCAAGAATAGTTGCAGTGATACGTGGCCACATGCATGTAACAATATAATTCTATTTATAGACCTCCTAGAGGCCCATTCACCAAATACCTGGTAATAGTTGTGTCCCTGTCATGCTATCATCAGAGAAAAAAAAAATTAGGCTCTGAAGTGTTAAGCCACAGGTGCTGAGGATCCTTTTTTTCTAGAAAGTATTTACGAATGTCAATACATTTGGCTAACGAAAATAAGCTTTGTCAGAAAAATTACATCAGTAAAGAGACAAGAAACCAGATCTCACCTTCAAGACACAACACCCAGTGAAGGTTGTGTGTCCACAGCTCCTCAGACTAAGCAAAAAGGGCCTCTGGGAGTGGGCAGGACATGCCAACAGGGTAGGACTGGCAATACTTCTCTCCATGAGAGCAACAGATTCCTTTCTGAAAATGCACCCTCTTGCGCTTAGGGCAGCAGAACCATGAGAGCATACAGCTAGCCCTGGGCTAGCTACAGCTTCTGTAGACAGATTATGTTGTCTCTCAGYGAAGACAAAGGCTGGTCCTTGTTTAGACCCCCAGGACAGATGCTGGCCATGCTGGGAGGAGCTTGATCAGTGACAAACTCGTGCATCCATCAAAGTCAGCAGAGCCACAGGTGCAGAAAGTCAGGCTCAGCCTCCATAATCTGCTGACAGTGATGGAAAAAATCACCCCAGAAGGCAACACCTCCAAGGCTAAAGCTGGTCAATCTATCTAGGAAAGAGTTGAAAAGGCAARAGAAGCTGAAAGTCATGACTTTTGCTGACCACTGACCAGGTCATTTCTTCTGTTAAACTTCTGTCWGGTTACTTTGCCACTGAGCACCAAGCAACCAGGTGTGCAGCTCTCCAGCTGGTCCTCTCAGCATCCCCAGGAGCACATGAGAAAGCTGTGGTCACACACTCAGGACAGCTGCTGGTAACTTTGGTATGTGTGAGCAGTTGGGGAACTGATGGAAACCCCCCAGTCCCCACTGCTCTGCCCTCCCACTGGCCTCTTACAGGCACCAGTTACACATTTCCCACAAGGTACAAACAGTACAGTGGTTTTCAACATCTTCCAGTTTCCTGGAGGGTGATCTCAGCCTCTCAAGCAGCTGATAGTGAAGAACAGTTCCTGGTTCTGCTGCTGTCYTTCCTTCTTCTATCTCCAAGGGTTTGGCAACCTAGACAAATACCTCCTGAAATGATYTAAAATCCAGATACTGCAGGTACTGGAATCAAGGACATCAGTTACTCAGTGGAGGATGCTTTAATAACAACATGAGAAACAGGAGTTGTCCAGACTCCTGTCCAATTTGATATGACACTTTTGGCCCAATGCTCAGAAGACCCTCAGTTCCTCCATGCAACTGATGACATTTGAGGCTTTTCTGCTCCAGAAGAATTACAGGAGTGAAACATCTCAGATCCCTCAGAGCAATGGAGCCTGTGCAGAGCAGGTATGTCCAMAGGAGAGGACCTCTCCCAGCACCTGGAGGAGGAATCTGATGGCTGTGGAGGCCTGTTCCCCAGACCTCAGCCACACAAGGGTCCTTGCAGATGTCTGCACCACAGCTTTGCACTGCTTAGGAAAAGGCTGAGCTTCATCTGGATTGCTCAGGCTTTAGGGAACTGCTCTGTTTCAGTGACCTATCAACCTGGCAGGGCTCAGCCTCAGCAAGATGGATGTGCAGGTGTCACCAGCCATATGGAGCAGTATTTGGTCAAAACCAAGCTTTATGATTCAGGTAAAAACAGAGGTTGTCCACAAGACAACAGGAGCTTTGCAGTAAGTTCCCATTCAAGCTGGTAAGACCCAAGTCACAGCACTGCCAGGTTCCCTGCTAGAGGCTTTTGGAGACACGGGTAACAGTGTTAATATCCAAAATGCTGATGTAGGGKAAGGTAGCTAGGCTGTAACTCTGGAGCACAGAACTAGCCCTGCTTGGTTTAAACAAAATAGGCTCCCTTTGTGAGCCCTGCCTGAGGTGGTCAGCCTCTAACAAAAGACCACTGACAGTCCTCTGGCACGATCTCAAGCAATTTGAACTTTCTGCAGCTTTTGCAGTAACACAGTTCACTTAARGCTGTCACAGGCAGGAACTTTTCAGTAATCCTCATGTTAGCTCTTATGCTGGGTTAATAATTCCCTGCTCAATCATCTGTGACCAAGACACAACCAATACAATTCCTGTAAAGTCTAAAAATAGAATCAAAAGCATATATGGAAAATTTGAAAAAATTAAATAAAGGAAATGCTATATCATACTTGTGTGCAAGGCAAAGCAGAGTTGCTGGCGTTTTTCATTTTATTATAGTGATTTATAATCCAAAGCCTGATCCAAGATCAAGCCCCTATGACCCAAAACATAAACACAAGAAAAACAACAAACACTTTGCTTTTTATGTTATTTGAACAATGATGCTTAAGATTTTATGCTTTTTTTTCCCTTTTTAAATCAGTAAACAGAGACAAATTTAAATCTAACAACTAAAAATAATATCCAATGTTGTTGCCAAGCACTGAGCTCCCATTTTAGGTTAAGTTGTTCTCCAAAGCCTGGTGACAGGGGCCCCATGAAGACACTCTCCCACAGCACTCCCAAAGCTCCCAAAGCTCTGTACTCCATATGCCAAGCAGATAATATTCTCACTGCTTTGGTCTTCTTAAGAAGCCTGCAGAAAGTTTCTTTCTTGACCTGATTTTGACTTTGTTAAAAAAAATTCAGTGTGTTCTGATTTTAGCAGAAAGAGTTCTTGTAAAAAAACCAATAATCTGTCCACATGMACTCATCTTGGTCTTTCTATCACAAAGGGCTGAGCAAGGGGGTCTAAGAAACCAGGCAGCCACAGCTGCCCCACCTCAAAGCAAAATCCTGACCAGGTCGACAGAACCGTTGAAGGAAAAAACAGGGATTTTCCCTTAGCAACTCAAAGGCAATTTATATAGCAATTAAAGTATCAGGTTCAGATGTGCTCACAATTCATGTGGTTACAGAAGCAGAAGTATCCTGATGCATAAACAAATAAATAAAGGAATCGTGAGCAGGGTAAAATGTTTAGCTGGAGTCAAGCCTTTGCCCAGGGATGAGAGAGCCACAGTGATCCCTGCTCCCTGCACAGAGTCCAGCAGGGATCAGCTGGCAGGGATCAGCTGGGCAGGTGTGCTATCCAACTCTGGCTTAAGGTGTGCAGAGACCCTGACCTCATGGGTATCTCCCACCCTCTCCTGGTTGTTTCCACTACCAGCAATTGCCTGGAGCTGGACCCAAATGTAAGCAAGAGCCCAATGGGGATGAACATCTTAATTCTGACATGATGCCCAGGGGCATCATGGGCACAGCTACCCTCCATCAGCTGCAGCACACACTGCTCAGCACAGCTCTGCAGGCTAAAATGCTACCAAGAAATACAAATAAAAATGTAAAAATACATTTGCTGCACCTGGCTCTTCATTCTTCTCTGAAATACATGACTAATCTTTRCTCTGACATGAGTGGGAAGGCAATACAGCTACTATTTGTGTATTGAAATGGGCATTTAAACAGCTCAGTATCCAAAACAGCCCAGCTTGAGAGATGAGCAAAGAGGGTAACAAAAAGCTGTATGGGGTACCCCACAGCTCTTCAAACAGCAGCCACCAGAAGCAGCTATCTGGGGAAAACAGTGTTTCAATATCCAAAGTTTTGTAAAGAAGTTTTAAAAAATGATGTAAACACAGTAAAATTTTTTGCAGAAAAAATACAAAACTCAAAGCATCTGAGAACATTGCAGACAATTATCACCTTTGCAATTTGCCTTTTCCCTGGAAATAGTTTGGCCATAAATGCACCCCCCATATACCTTGGGATGCTTTCATTTGCACCCCCTAGGCAAGTCAGGCACATCTGGAGATATCATCTTCACAGTGTATTACAAGACTAGGAGCACTGTTCATAGGATGGAAAGACAATGGCTAAGATGAAGCATGACAAGGAAATACAAAATCACAAAGAAGAAGGGAAACAAAAGATYAAAAATCCCTGTCCCTCACAATACAAAACCAAAAGATCACTCAGTGAGATGATCAGGCAACATGTTTTAACAAAAACCATTTCTGCAAGTGTGTGGATCTGAATGGTGGGGACTGTGATCAGGCACAGGGGAAAGCAGAAACCTCAGAGGGATTAAAGAAACACAGAGATGAGGGGACCATGGGCTGTGGCACTGACTTGCCCCACAGTGAGTCAATGCCATGATCAGGGGAAACCTGTGGCCCCAAAAGCCCTGAAACATGTGCCTGCTGTGGGCTGGAGCAGTGCAAGGAGGGAAGGATCAGTCTGTACTTGTCCTGACTCTCAGACACTTTCCTTAGTGTATGTTGCTAGGCAGAGCAAGAGTGGGGATATTGGCTTGGCCATCCCTTTGGCCTCAGAGCATTTAGCAGGTCTGAGAGGTGATGCTTGTGGCTCTAAATAAAACAGGGCACCACAGACATTTATACATTCATACATTCAAATAGTGCTGCCACATAACACAGCAGTGTTAGCCCTGGACCTGGTGCAATTTTTGGCAGGTGCAGCATCACCCTGCTGAGCTGGCTCACTTGCAGGGACAGATCTGGCCACACCAGGATGGACAAAGCCAAGGGAACCATTCCAGCCCAGCCAGCCTCTGCCATTCAACCTGCAGGGCAGGGAAGCATACCTGTCCTGCTTAATGAGCCTCTGTAAACATTAACAGGGCAGATCTCTAAATTACTTAAACATGCAAAGCAGTGGTTAAAATMATCCAGACTCTTTTCTGCTGTCTGTATGGCAGCTGGGCTCACTGATCTCACACATCAATAAAAGGGACACTCGGGTTAATTGCAGGATGTATCTTAGTTACCTCTATCCTGGAACTGACCAGGCAGCTCAGCCAAGCCCCCATCCCAGYGGCCTCCTGGCTCTAAAATGAGCCATGCCAGGAGATCCCCTTACACTGTTTAGCTGCCTCTCCTGCAGCCTTGCTTCCCCTGAAACAGAAGGAAGTCAGTGCACTTTTTGACTAACAAACTCACCCAAAGAGGGTGTGTGTTRTATCTCACAGAAATTGTACCTCACAGAGCAGGATACACCCAAATAATGTCTCCAGCAAGCAGCAGCTTTTCCCAGAGGCTTGTTTTGTGCATATTATATTCAAGACCATGCTTTCATGAGGCTGCTCCTGTCTGCAGAGATCAGTGAGAGGCAGCCCTGGGGCTCCTTCCCGCCCACGGCCACCATCCCGCTGCTCCCACGGCTGCTCCCGGCCGCCACCCGGCTCTGCACCCACAGCAGCTCTCATCTGCACATCAAACAAGGTTCTCCTCCTCCCAGAGCTTCACAGCTGGCTCTACCTTCCAGTTCCCCCTTTCAGGAGGTTTTTTCTCATGCAGGAGAAAAGCATCCCTGACTGGATTTCTTCTGAGGGAGAGTAATCCCGGTGTCCATCTGGCCCCCTGCTCCCTGCCTCTACCTGGGTCCTTCCTGGGTCCATTAAGACAAAAMCCTGTGATTTTATGCCACAAGAGAGGTGGAGATTCCAGCATGTGGTGAACATCTTTAACACACAAKCGCCCAAGAGAAGAGGGAGAACGGTGTCAAATCAAAACACAGTTCAAGAGACAGCAAAGCAGCGCCTTTCCTCATTGCACGGCACAAACCTGGTTTCAGGGAAGTGGTTACCACACTTAAAACCCAAACACTGAATAACTGCAGGCTGTTTAGCCCAGCACTGCTTATTGTGCAAAGTCCTCCATAGAGGTTTACACACAAATGAGGGTTTTGAGCAATTTTGGTCATTTTTAATGACAGGGACAGCAAAAAGGGAAGCCCAGGTGCAAGCACACAGGTTTAGCCTCAGCAGTTGCCCTGCAGCAATGTGGTTGTCCTAGYCCAGAGCCCCGGGGCAGTCAGGTGTCAGGCACACACAGACTTTTCCCCTGGCTGTGGCTGACAGGGACTTCATGGCCTTCTCCAGTGGCTCCAAAGAGCAGCAAACCAAAGGGAGGGAAGGATTTAACAACCATGACAGCCCATTTCCCAACTCTGAGCATTCTCATACAAACCACTGCAGGAACCTGACTCTCATGAGTCACCCTGTTTAGTTTGACTCCTCTCTCTGCTCCTCAAGGAACACAAGCCAGCACAGGCCAAATCCTACCCAGTTGATACTGGCTCACAAAATCAATTACTGGAAGCTGCTGCTCAGATTGCAGGGCCCTCGTGTGCAGCCAACAAGCACTGAAGGAACATGTGCATACATCCTGCATACACCACTTGCCTCCATCCATTTTTTATTCCACTCTCTCATGAGTTTTCTAAACTCATGGACTTCCAGACCCATGCATGGTTTGGAGGAAACAAAGCAGAGGAGAAAAAGAGAACAAGTGTGGACAAAACTCAAGGTAGCCTGAAATCCCAGCAGCCTCCCCAGAACCACTTCTCTCCAACTGGTGGGGCTGCAAAGATAGAGGCCTTTTTTTTYTTTTTTGGAAGTGTAACCAGAGTTACCAGAACAATCCTGTGAAGCCARCAAAGTTTCCTAAAGTGTGAGAGAGGCCAGAGACCAGCCCTTTCTATTCCCCYTCTTTGTTTGGATCATGAATTTGCAATCCAAATCCCTGCCACACCAGAGCAGGCAACGAGCCTAGCTGCTGTAAAAAGCATTTCAGAGAGTTCATGAGGCTGTGTGCCAAGGAGCTGCTACGAGACAAGGTGAACTGAGTTAGAAAAAAAACCCTGTATGTATGTAATACCATTAAGATAGCAAATAAAAAACCTGTCCTGCAGTGCAAAGGAATGTGATAGTAACCGAATGCTCCCCTATAGCTGCAGAGCCCTTGAAATATTAACAGGGTTATCAGCATTCACTTATCAGTTACAGTAGTGCCTAGATAATTCAAAGGACTGAGCCAGAGCTCATTAATATGTACACTTTCTCTTATTATCAGAGAATTTCTTACCTTTTTAAACTGAAATTTGTTAATCTTTTAAATTAACAAACTTAGAAAGGCAGCAATCTACAGGGAAAATATAYTCAGTTTTTATTTTTGTATCCATTCATTATTATTTTTTCATGTACTCTGTGTTCTCAAGACAGGTATTTTTAGCCATGTTAATTGAGGTTTTGATGTTAGTACAATGCAGCTGCATTTTGTATCATAACATCTGTGGTAGGTTCAAGCTGTAGAATTTCTGGATGGCAGAAATTCACACAGATGAAAGCTGGGAGCTTTGCACCCACAGAAGAAAGTGGTGAGTGCTGACACTTGCCTACATGGATTAGGTGCTGAGTATTGCACACAGAGCACTGGAACAAATCCTTCACTTGATATGAGTCCATGTGGTCACACAGGCCTGAGGGAGGGACAGTACAACATCTTCATAACTTCAAAGGACTTTCTGGAAACTTTTGACCTTTCAGAGGGACACAATGCAAGCATGGGCAGAATTATATAATATCTCCTTCAAGAAAAAGCAGGAGAGAAACAACCAAGCCAAGGGCAGAGCCTAAACCCACCTAATTAATGCCTCCTCTTTAAAACCATTCCTATGTCTGTCCAACCATGTGCTGAACTGCTCCAGCATAAGGCAACAGAAATCCTACTGAGAAAAAAAAAAAACCCAAGAAAAATTAGCTCTGCTTTGGTTGCAAATGCAAAGCAGCCCCAAGCTAAAGGAAGGGCTGACTATCACAGCTCCTCTCCACCTCCACACTGGAACTCATTTCAAACTGCACTAAACTGTTTCTTCACACCAACTAAGAACTTTTTGGTCTGTTTTTTATTGCTAGTTTGGCTTTTTGTCAACACTCATCCTCCCTTGCATTATCTTCTACTCATTCAATGAACTCAGCTGTTTCCTCATGCTAAGTCAGAAGCTTGTTTTGTTGGGGTTTTTATTGGCAGATTGGCTTTTTAGAAACTTGGTGCATGGAAATAGCCCAGCACAAGGTCATACAGGGGATGGGAAGCAAAAGGCTGTAACAGCCAGCAGCAAGACTGGTTCATCTTTGCTGTCACTTGCATCCTGTGACATTTGTGAATAACTTCCAGCCCCATTCATGTATCTCAACCACGTTACCTTGTGGATTTTATACCTTCCTTTGATACCAAGCTTAGGAGAAGATAGCAATGCTGTTACCAACACACAGCAAATTACACAAGCTCAGGCAGTTCAAAGAGCTAATTGCTCTCACAATTTATTAATATGTATGTTTAATTTCTGCAGCAAAAAGAGAACAGGAAATAATTTTTCCACCAGCAAGTTCAATTTTCTGTTTAAGGARGGTTCTCAAGGAAATGCATTGTATMTACATTAATATTACTTAAAACTATGAAGCTTATCAATTTATCAAGCTTTATCTTAAACCCAGCTACATTTCTTTGGATCCTTTCACAGAGGAGTTATCCCAGAAATTTGCTTCCCTGAAGGTTTCAAACTGCCTTCTAACATCCCACCTAAATTTATTACATTCACTTACACATTTTTTTTCTTTAAACTGCCCTGCTCCTGTACTACTTCAGGGGTGTAGRTAGCAGTCATATTTTTCTTTGGTTTTTATTTTGCAATAAGAAGGATGCAATCTTCTACCATAAATGATACCTCCGGTAAAACAAATTCTCTCTGTTTCCCAATTTTACCATATATATTAACTTTTACAATATATATTAACTTTACAATATATATTAACTTTTCTTGACTAGGAACAATCAGAACTGGAGAGAGATGAGATATTTGCAGTGCCTTGTACAACAGCATGTAATACTTCACTTCATGCAATAAACCCATCTCACTTATCAAGCCCCTGTGGTGGGAGCCCCACACATCACTGCATTTTTTCTGCTGGTCTGATGCTTCCCTGTATCTGAACCAACTCAAATACATAGACAGAGGTGGCAGGAAAGAAAATTAAGTCACCCAAATAGTGTCATTTCAGAGAATGGAGTAATTTCCCATCCCAGTATTTGACAAGCACCTTAAGTACCATATAAGTTGATGGAGGGCCCATCTCCAAAGAGAGGGTAGTGTGACCCTGGCATATCATACCCAGGTAAAAATATATTGATTTCTTCAGAGAAGCAGCAGCATTTCCTCCAAACAAGCAGCAACACATGATCCAGCTAAAGGAAATGCAAGAGGTGCTGAAATGCCATCACATGGAAGATAACCTGTTCCAAGAGATTTTGTGACTCATAAATTATCATGGAGAAAACGAAATGCTACAAAATACCTAAGAACAGAAAGAGAAAATAAACTAATCAAGATRTCTAATAAGGAATAGAAACAGTGGTGCTTTCTAAGTGTTGGATTATTAACTATTGGATTTGTGCTTTCCAAAAAGGAATATATTACCCTGAAGTTCTAATGGATCACCTTCTCATGGTTCTAATGGAYCAGCTCTCAGCTGCAAGCTCAATGCCCCACCCCATGACCTGACCACCTCTGCAAGGTGCCTACACCTGGGGGCCCTCCCAGTGCATCAGATGGAGCTCAAGAGGGAAAACCCATCCCCAGCACAGACCACCAGCCAATTGCCTGCTGGCTGCCACAAGTGGGATGCAGGAAGGGATGACACAGGTCACAAAACTAGTCAGAGCCTTGGTTTTGGTAATCATGGTAGAATAGAAGAAAAATGCATGGCAAAARGAAAAAAGTACTGGAAATGCAAATRCATGGCTGTGAAACCATCAGACTGAGCTCTCTGTTGAGTGCAGGGACAGATTCAGTGACCCTCAGGGAATCTCACCTGCTGAATGAGCCAAGAATACGCCTTGCTGGGTATTAAGCAATGTCATGTAACATGACTACAGCAGTAAACACAAAGGCTCTACAGTGCAAAGAACAACACTGGGAATTTCACAACTGCTGAAATCTCAACCTGATTTCTCTAAAATTCCGTTTCATCACAGGAGAAAAATTTAATTAGGGTTTTCTTATCATTAGYCACTTATATAAGTTCATTGAAATACCTGAAAATGCACAATATCCAAATTTTATGCAGCACTAAGCCATCCTGTACGATCAGTATGGGATGCTAGAATGTGAGTAAAGTTGTTTGCCCCATGGGATGCTTTCCAGTCTGAGAAAGCTTTCAAACTGGCCATCAGAGTTGTCACTTTACTTTCCCCTTAGGCCTTGAAAAGAGCAATGGAATCTTTTAACAGCTACAGACTGATCAAAGAAACTCAGAGCAAAAACTCAGGGAGTCACTGACACAACCTCAGAGCAGGAGAAACTCTCCTGGAGGACTTGCCCCAGGGGAAAAAAAAAGGATGGATACTTAACTGCCAGAAGTGGTGTGAAGAATTTTATCTGATCATTTCAGCATCTCAGCTTCAGCCCAGTCTGATGCAGGTTGGCTGAGATAAAGGAGTGAATCAGTCATCTCAGCTTAAGAAATCCCCACCACTTGGCAAAGGACACATTTTAAAAGCAGATCGTACAAAAGTTCGTAAAATTCAGTCATACAAAAGAAGCATGTTCACGGCACAGAACACAAAAAATGTCCTTGTCTCTCAGTTCTCACCTGAGTTTATTGCCATTAATCAGTCATGTCCATCAATGCTGTCAGTAGTAAATAGGAATTTCTTAGTTTAAAGCTTCTTAAAGCTGAATAAAGTCCCAGACAGTGTTATTAGCTGAGCCATAGGGTAGCTGAGGCACAAAGGCACAAGTCAATAAAGGCAACTGCACATTTTCACAAGGGATAGGAAAACAATACAGTCAACATCAACACCCAGACTGGGCCACCCAGGTGTTGCTCCCACAGACTGCAAAGACAACAAGCAGTGACACCCAGTGTGCAGCATGCCTTGCAGCCCGGAGCTGGACACAGATGGAGCTGGACACAGATGTCCTGGGACTGCTTGTGCTGGTGACCTCTGTGGGACTGTCAGCAGCACCTTATGCTGCAACTCCCTGGGCTCTGCACAAGGCCAGGGGCAGAGGATTGTGCCTGCAAAACCTCTGGAAGCTGCAACCTGCAGCCATCACTGCTGAAGGCTCAACCCCAGAACTGCCAGGGGAAGTGCAAGGGCTGCATGGGCAATGCACTGGCTCACCAGGAACATCTCCATCTCCAGGGGCATCCCTGGAAGGTACAGATCCTGCCCCTTGCCCTGCACCAACATACCCTCCTGAGGGACAGCACAGTGCTCAGAAGAGGTGCAGAGTGGATGAGAAATCTGCCCTGCCTCCCCAAATGCAAGAGGGAAGGCAGTGCCAATGGAGGCTGCCACACCAAGCAAGCCCTGTGCCYGGTGGGCAGCTGCCAGCCAGCTCCCAGGGCCTGCCACACACACCATGGGCCCAGGACATCCCAGCACTGCTGTTATCCACAGGGCAGTCGCTCACTCRATGCCTGCTGGTTATGCTCATTATTTWCAGCAGGTATTACAAAAGCAGCCCAGCAAGGTCTCTGCTGTGCTTGGCCCTGTACAAACTTGCAGCAAGCAAGCTCCAGAGATGCAGCACCTTGCTGCACAACACGATAGGGCAAACAGATCCAGTGAGTGCAAAGGGAGAAAGGAGAAAAATATATGGAAGAAGGAAAGAGGAACACCAGCATGTATTGTGTAACAAGCTCTCAGCATCCAGCAGGTCCCAGAACACACCCAGGGTTCCCACTCTGCATAACCAGTGCAAACAACCAGTGCCTGCTGYCAGCAGCTTGGTCTACAAACCCAGGTGTCATTCTGCCAAATTCAATGCAGAATAGTGTCAGGTAGCTTGGTAAGTAGGACCTAAAAGTTAATCTGTCTTACATATCAATCAAAAAACCAGAAACATTTACCCACATCACTATAACTTGCACCAAACCCTTTGCAAACACCSTGCAAAACTAACCAGAAGGCACCAGCAGGTTCATGAGCTTGAGAAACTGAAGTTAAGATGGGATTTAAACTAGCAGATAATTATCTGCCAGATGGAGAGCTCATCGTGCAGAGCACACATCACCAAATTAYGCTGTGACAGTAAGAGGAGGCCAACACCAGAAATGCACCCCGTGAGAAGGGAAACTGAGTCACCAAAGGGACAGCTCAGCCCAGTCAGTGCTGCCAAGGGACCTTTGGCACACGTGTGGGGCAGCAGTGGCTGCCTGCAGCACCAGAGCACACTGCAGGAAAAGCCACTGCTCCCAAGGGGACGAGCAGCAACACGTCCATAATTGCCAGYAAGTCTGTCATCATGGCAAACTGCAGGGAGAAAGAGGATTAAACAGTAAGCAAAGATGGGTTGGACTCTGAATATTTAGCAGTGTAATGTAAGTCTGAACCCATGAATTCTTCCATAACCGACCCTTTAGCCCATCAGGGGGCTGCTCCACATACAATCAGAATAAATAGTTAAAGCCAGGAGGCAAACAAATCATCTCAGATCAACAGGAAAGTACTCCATTAAATACCTAGGGTTCTTGTTTATTTTAAGTTCCCAGGAGAGAAGAATTCAGTTCCTGGTTACAACCAGAAGTGACCTAGTCCTGACATGGCCTGACTGGCTTGTGATGCCACTTTTGTTATGGCCCAAGCAGCATCCAGCAGCTGAGGGTAAAGGCCAGAGTGCCCACAGTGCTGCTGAAGCAGAGGTGCCCGTGCACATGAGCCAGAAATCCTCCTCTCCTGCAAGAGTGAGTGTGATCCTGTGCCTGATGGCACTCACCAAAGAGATGGGAAATGTGAGTCCCACAGCAGCTTGTGAACCTTCTTGGGCTCCTCTTTAATGTACAGCACGGTGAGAGCTCTCAGATCAAGAGCTGGAGCCCAGCCCATCTCTGCCCTGCTGAGGGTCCTGATGGCTGTGCTGAGTGAAGTGCCCAAGCTGCAGTGGGACAGTATTTCAAGTATTCCCACTTTATAGGACACTTAACTGCCTAAAACAGAATAGGGCTGCAAGGAACAGGCACCTACAAGTGAAATGCTCTAGGACTTGCTGGTTAGATCCAAGTCCTCTAACTAGACCAAAGGCATGAAAGGTGCCAAATGCCTCTCCCTAGTCACYGCTGAATGGTGCCTGCAGTGTCTGAAGTATGCTAAAACAAGAAMTGCACTGGTGTGGGTCAGCTTTTACATGATTTAAACCAAATGCACACAGCCAAATCAATTTTAAAACTAAAAATCACAGCTTGGATGTTCAAGGGTCTCCTTTAGAAAYGGAGCCAGCACGAACACTGCAAGCACACAAATAAATGAGAGGCTGAGCTGGTTCCTGGAAAGTTCAAAAGTGCTGTGACAGGAATTCAATGCAATGAGCTCAGTGACTTGCTAACACCAGTTTTGAATAGGATCAAGGAGTCTGATCTGCAGCAAGTGAAAGGAAAGAGCAAGCCCAACCAATCCAGCAGATCTTTGTGTCCAYGATGTGTGCTCTGGTGGCATGGCAGCTACAGAGATCCACCTTGAGTACATTAGCTTCCAAACTTACCAGCCCCTTGGGATCTAACAGCAAAGACAGACTGCTAGGTGCTGGCCATCACATCTTGGAAACWCAAATCTAATAGCACAGTCCTTGCCTTGCCCCTTTTGGTGGGGTCCAGAACCTTTTGCTTCTTCCTAAAACTGGGCCAAGCCCACAGACTCCATGGCAGGCAGGAGAWGCCACGTTGACAGCAGTTGTTAACAAGGGATTTTTCTTTTGCCTCCTTCAAAAAGCMCTGAAATATTTTGACCATATGCATCATTTCCAAAAGTGCTGGAGACCTGATGGAATGTAGCATCTATCATATGTCAGGCAATGGTGTTGAAAACAGGTCACTTTCCTTTGCATGTGATAAACATAACATGTCTATGTTTATCATGTGGTCYCCTGAGGATTTATTACAGGTTTGCTGTTCCATTTATTTGCTTTTTTTGTGCTTGGCATGGGTAAACACTAGACTAAATATGAAGGTGGTTACGGCTTAGCAGCATGAACGACTTGTTGAAACAAAGTCCAACAGTTTCCCTTTCTCTCCAGCAAATCCTACTTTTCTGTTCAAGTGCTTTTTTTCAAGTGTGAAGATCATCTTTCTGAAGTATTTTAAAATTTTCTTTCTTTGTTGAATGCCAAATCCCCATAAAAACATACTTTCCCCCTTCATTCACTCAAACCCTYGACAATATTTAAAGTATATCCTAACATTATTCGCAGCAAAACATTTTCCTCTTTGCAAATTACAGCCTCCCCCATCTTTTCTATCTAGTCTGCTAAGCCTGTTACTACAGGTAGTTTGCTGTAACAGAAATAAGYACAATCATCACTCCAAAAGAAAACAAACCCTTCTGTTCTGGCCCACACGTTCAGGTGGGTTCATCCCCCTGAACTTCAGCCACCTAACAGCAAGGCACTCAGCCCAGGTCAGTCGTTTCTGTTCCCTCTCTAATCAGTGGGGCGAGATGGACATTTCCAGTCAACAGCCCTCCTGCTTATCAACCAGTCATGGCTGCAACCTATATCTGAAGCATTTGAAGAGATACAGAGGATGATCATGGTACCAGATAGAGATCTGACCATAAAAGCCAAGCTGTACCTTTGATAATGCTCTTTTCAATCCAACAAGAYCAGCACATTGCAATTCATTCTCAAGCAAAGACTTAAGAATTTTTTTAAAAAGCATTAGGCAAATCTCAACAGATTTCAAAATTTTTTATAAAGATTACATTYGGCCCCTTTTGGAAAACTGTATTACTTCTATAAATAGCTCAGTGTTTTTCAACACTGGAAAAAGAGCTCCATTGGGGGAGGGAAAAATAATACTGTCACTTGTCACAGAAATACAAAGTGGAAAAACGGAATTTAATTAGGTCTCAGATGTTCTTTGTTTCAAGTGGACAACYACTGTGAAAAAATCTTTGATGAACTGAACTCCTCGTCAACTTGTTTGTACTTTGATTTATGCAATCTTTTGTACAACTAGTCTTAAAAAAGGAGCAGACAACAAAAAAACCTATCCTTCAGAAAAGACAGTAGTACCATGTACCATGCTTGTTTCTTGAATGGCAACGTAGACATCAGAGTAGTCAGGACTACTGTATTACCTAAAAACATAATTCTTACAGAAACCAGGACAGAAAAACTGTAACATGGAAGATTGCCAAAGACTGTCATTAGACCTGATCTGAGTATCTTCAGCTCTTCTAACCCTCCTACATTTCCTAAATACTTTCCATAGATATTTTTGGAAATGCAAGTCAGTAGGTCAAAGGAAGCCAACAGAGACAGTTGCCCAAACCCTGTAACTTGGGCAATACTGAGGTAAGCAGGTAAGCTGTGTTGTTATCTCAGATACTCAGACATAGAGAGCTTGTCCTCACCAACTGACTCTCAGAACCCTGAAGGCTTAAGAAAGAGAGGGAGAAGGGATGAGAGCATAGATCTTGTGTCTTGACATTTGATGCTTCCCTTACTCATCCTCCATGCATGAGCATTACTGATAGAGTTGCCTACACTGCTAAATATTGAAAAGGTGTTTGCACACAGGTTTAAAGAGGTTTCTGCTCCACATTCAGTTGTTTCCTGCTCCAGCTTTCAGAGCAGTCATATTCCCAGGGTCTTCATATCAGTCTCACCTGACCCAAAAGGGAATTGAGGGCCCAGTGAAACTGCAAACCTGTGCCCAACAATTGCTGTACCCAACATAACCAGATGGATGTGAGCTCAGCTATGCCAATGTGTGCAGCAGCTGCACATCTGGCTGAACTGGAACCACCATCAGAGCTCTGGCATGCTCTCACATGCCCATGGACCCATGAACTCCCCAGCCAGCCCAAAGACTGCAGACAACGTATCAGCCACAGGGGCATCTGACAGACCTGCTGCACACTCTGAGGAGGAGGCAGATCATGACTGAGTCACCCCAAACCCTCCATGGAGATGCTGGGAGATACCAGGATGGCAAGATGCTCCGATCAAGATGCTCTGACTAGACTGGATGTCTGGGTTCCCATCCAAGTGTCTGCTAAGGGTCTCTCAATCACCCTACAGGAGAGAAGTGAGCACACTACCTACTTCACCTAATGCTACACTTCAAAACCTCACATTATGTTCCTCAGTCATGGGATGTTTTGAGAAATTTTCTTTAGTTCCAAGATGGGAGTCAGCAATGGACGCGAGTTCCAAGGTATTAAGTACATACACTGAAGGAAAATGGACCATTCAGTRAGCAGATGTAACATGATAGGCGTTATCAGCAGCCAGACACTTCCTCAGGTAACACCTGGGATGCTGGAGATAATGAAGTATAAAATGCCACTGCTCCACATCACCTACTTTCCCCACCACTACCTCTGCTGCAGGTTTACTATCATGCTAACATCGAAACTTAGAGAACTGTTCCTGTATTCTAAACAAAGGGTTCTTTTGCCATTACCTGGACAACAATTCAGTGTTTATTCTGTATTTGGCAGTTTGCAGCAGGCTCCACAATCCCAGCCTAAAACAATTCTGAAATGCCTGACCAGAAAAACAGAACAAGATAGGTTTCTTCTGAACTCAGGGGTGCAGGTCAGAAGGAAGAATACTTCAGTGATGTCTGAGATGGAAGCAAATCACAAGAGAATACACCAAGGAAACCAATTCTTTAATATACCCTGAGGCTTAAAAAGCAATCAGAAATATAAACCAATTACTAATCCAATTTTTAAAACYGTTATTACAACTATCTCCTTATTTGCAAATAATGTGAAAATGAGAGGAAAAAAGTTTTCAAGGTAATCCCACCACCATACTTCTCTACATTTCTTTCCCATGAGACTTTTTATCAAGTAAAGCCTAATAGATCTTTCTCACAGTCATATCTCAATTCTCATTCTTCTTAWACTTTCTCCTTGCTCCCTTAGCTTCTCTCTTTCCCAGAAATTGACGAGAAAAGCATCAACATTTTATTTATTGAGRGACAGAATATACCTTTTATCTCATAAAAAGTTACTTTGTCAGTCAGACTTCCACAAAATAATTTCCCCTCATTGCCATAGATGTTTTCCCTCTTTTGAAACAAAAATACACCACTCCTATGAAACCCAGGCATGAAGTGGAAGGAAGCCTGTAGGGAAGCAACAAGGCAACCACAGCTTTCTATCAGCTGGAGCACCTCACACAGCTGAAAATGGAAAGTCACATTCCAGCAGGCTGGAGGGACACACATCTATAGTGCACCTTGCTGCAGCATGAATGGATCCCATATGGATGCAATAAAGGATTCAGGTAGCCACAGCAGATCCAGGAGCTACCCTAGCTTTAATTGATGGTCACTGTTCTTGATTTGCTGTTTTAGGAAAAGAAATGTAAATGTTCAAAGTCACCACTACTAGCTATTATCAATCATCCTTCACTTCAGTCCCACCAAACACACCACACAAGGACTGGGATACAATCCTGCAGCCCGTGGTTCCATGCCATCTTTCCAAATGGGTCCCTCACCACTGCCTCCCACGGCTCAGCAGCCTCTGTGCTGCTGCCTCCTCCCCTTGCTCTACAGTGGCATGCACAGGGAAGTGCAGGAGCCCAAGGTGCCTGGGATGCCAGCGTGCAAAAGCCCTGCAGCCACACAACAGGCCCCAACCCATCTCCTSCTCCAAGGGGAGGACTCTCCACCCATCCATTTCCATCATCTCCCACCTGTATAACCCACAGGGATCCCTACACCAGCTGCCTGTAGCAATGTTTCCCTGGAAGGGGGGCCATGGAGAGCAGYCTGGGTGCTAAGTGCCCCTTGCTGCCCCTGGAAGCATGTCCTTGGTGGCAGCCAGAAGCAGCTGCCCTGCTGCCCAAAGGTGGGGACACGAAGCTGGGCTGTGCCCTGGTGCTGCCCTGCACATCCTGAGAGGTCACACCCTGCTCACCCTCCGTGCCCACAGGTGTCTCTTTTTGCTGGAATTTCCTTTTTCCCTTTAATCCCAAATCTTGCCACACACCAGTAATGCCCCAATACTTTCYATCTCAGGCACAGCTGTGGCCTCGCCTTTCTGAGYAGGGCTGCACCAAAGTACTGCATCATCTGTATTTGTATGGAGAAGGCACAGACCTGGAGATTCATTAGCAATAATGACTTTAAAATTACAATAATAATGAGGATTCTTTATGAAGCTCCGAATAAAAAATCTCAAAGCTGATTGTAACACAAACAAGCTCTATGTGAATTTCTATTTGCTGATAGTCAATAACGTCACTGAATGCCACTGGATATTTAAAGCTAAAGAAATGTAAAAGACGATACTTGAGCTTGCACAGTCCTCACAAATGCTTGGGTGTCTATCCCTCACTGCCTGAGGTGCAACACCTTCCCAGAATTGTATATTGTCTGTTGCATAATGATATTTTACATTTATCTGGACCGCTGGAAAACTGTAGCATCCAGCCAGTTTGGGTTTTGTCTGCACTGCTGATTTAGGCTGCGTTCCCAGAGGGGTTTGCACACACATCCATTGTATCCCACCGAGCTGTCGTTGATGATAAGTGGGACTACTTGTGGCAACACAGCCAAGCAGGTGCCAGCAGTGTTTGCAATGTGATACCCAGGCAAACTTGTGTAATGTTTGTGAAAAGCTGATGCTCATACCAGCCTTCCCCCTCCTGCTGCCCCAGCAAGAACTGCAATATAATGTTTAACAAGCAAATGAAACGTGACTTCAACAATGTTTAACCCATTTTGGACCAAATAAATCCCAATTGAATATTATAATGAACATCAGAGTGGACAAAAAATAATCATATTTAACCACCCTGTCAATTAGTAAAACTAAGAAATCACAGACTGATAGACTGTTGACCACCTGTTTCAGAAGGTCAGAGTAAAATCCTGTGCCTCCAGGAAAGCAGGGGAAGGATTTCAGCAGAGTCCAGATTTTACCCCAGTTGTTAACACCACAATGTGCAGACATGGGAATATAAAGCTAAAGCTCTGCCTTTCCGTAGGAAACCCTTGAAGGTACACTAGAAAAAGGAGCATGTGCCTTTTTAAGGGACCCCTGGAGCACGTCTGGAAGAGTGGCATGCAAAAGGGGTCCGGTTTGTTCACTCAGACAGCTCTGCACAACAGGCACAGGCAGAGGGACACCCAGAGAGACTCACTTCAAAAGAGACAGACTTCAAAAGCTCCTTCCCAGTCCAAAGCAAAATGCTAATATCCACACCACCCACACTCCTCCCTCCTCTGCCGGGGTTGGTTCCTGCCTGGCTGGGGGCACAGCGCACAGGTACCCCTCGGGCACCCCAGCACCAGGCACGGGCAGAGCCTGCCCCGGCTGCTCACCCCCCCACAGAGCCTCTGACAGTGATGACATGAAACTTCTGACAGCTTTATGAAGCCTATTAGCTCCATTTGCTTGCTCTTCATGATTCTTACATTTTGTTTATAAGGAGTAAGCAAAAATTACCATGCTTATTTGAATAACCCCCAAGTGAAATGAGTGCTGCGTTTAGCCACGTATCAGCGTCTCAAAGTAACTCCGTGAGTAGCAGGGCTCCTGGCTAGCACTGCACACACTCACATGCCTCTGCTGCACAACACATTGCTGGATAGAAATAAGATTTTTATAGCACCGCTGTTATGTCCGACTCGTACAGAGATCAAATCCCCCAAGCTCATAAGGAGTTCCAGTCCTTCCCTGACCCAAGAGCAGCTGCGAGTAGCGGAGGATTTTGTGTTTGTCYGGGTTGAGAGGTTAATGGCTACTCCATAGACACGTTTTTTCCAGTTAACTGGCAGGTCATTTTAGCAGATGATTTGCAGGTGTTACGCAACACTTAGAGATAACCCCAGGGAGTACTTCTGTCTGAGCTTCTTCTCTGTCTCTTTTCTTTTTTGAACTGCATCAGATAAATCGGAGAAACCAGGCAGGTGAGACTTTCATGGACTAATCACACGACAAACTGCCCTTCCAATTTCCACACAGCGAACTTCTCCAAATAAATGTCAAATGTATTTCAGTGCTCGTTGAAATTATTTTAAAATCCTAGCCATAAAAAACTTAAGCATTTCAAGTATCTCAAGARACGCAGCAGACAGTCCATTTTGATGAACATCACAGCACAGTTTCAAAGTTCACACCTTCACAAAACATGAAAAGGATGCTGGAATAATCAATCTCCTGCATAAGAAAACAGGTCTTCACTCCTGCCTGAGACTTCACCCACTTAAACCGTGTAAATCATTATACTGAGAAAGGAATCACCCATGTCAGCTGTTCTTCTGCACTGAACACACTCTTCACCTAGCCTAACAACTCTTCCAAGCTTTGTGCTCCAAGATGAGTGCTTATCTTCTGCTACCAGATAAAGAGCTACTGGTTCAAACAGACAGTGACCATGCAATCATCTGCACCTTAATCCAAATGTTTTTCTTTAAGGTCACAAGCTTACTGTCTGTTTTTCCTGCTAGTCCTCTCAGGACATGGAAACAGCATTTACCTTACAACATAAGCTGCACCCTAGCATTTTGGAAGAACCAGGACTGGCTTTTCAGGGGATACACTGCAGGAAAATCAGTCAATGTCACTTTCATTTTTCTGAAGAAAAAAGAACTTCAAGCCTGCAAACACAAGGGAGAGTGTGGCTCACTTTTCCAAGGCCTTGCTGCACACTGTGGCCACTTTTACAGCAAAACAATTGCTGCTGGGATTATGCCACAGTTTGATCATTATTTTTCTAATAATCTCCCCAAGTGTGATTTTACATACCTAGTACTTTGAGCCTTTTTTTTTTTTTAACAAAAAAAACACAAGTCTTAGTTTTAGTCTGCAGAGAGAGGCAGCAGGAAAAGTATCTGGCTAAACCTTTGAAAGTCAACAGAAATATGGGATCAGGTCCACAGTAAACTTTATAGAGTGGCACCTGAAGAGGAAATTACTCATTGCACGACCGATGTCACAATTAGAGGCAAAAAAAGTAATTCCACGATAAACAAGCAACTGAGCAGAAAAAGAATAATATCCTAAGAGTGTGTTTGTGCTCAAATAAAAGTACATATTGGACAATATAGAGCAGTCTTCACACACACCCAGAAACACAAGTTCTCCAATGAAGTTCATGCACAGCACCCCTCTCTCTCCCTGCCTCTCCCTCCCTKTAACAGCCCTGATTTGGGGCTGCATTTGGCCAGTATCTGCCCCTAGTGCCACTAAAGGAGCTCCAGTGCCATTASCCATGTCACACAGCTATCACACAGCCACAGCTCATTGCTTTCAGAGCTGCCATTTCCCACAGGAGTGCACGTCAGCAGTGCAAACACAGCAGAACATCCACCTGGGCCACACCAGCTCTGGGCTGAGGTCTAAGGAACTACCGGCCAAACCTCTGGGTACACAGAAGGGAGCGAACATGTTTTGGTGCTGAAAAGGCAGATATCAAATCTCAACGTTTTTTTACAGAAAAATAAAGAGGGAGGGGAGACAGCATTACAGGTACCTGTGCATTCCCTGCATCTTTGCGAGTTAGATCATTTACTACCTTTGCAAGTTACATCATTTACTACCTTTATGGAACCACATCAGAAAAGCYCCAGCCTCAGTACCACCTCAGCTGAGGGAGTATGCTCCCTTCCATGCACACTCATATTTATTTATCCTTGTGATCCACGTTTACTAAATAACTTCAAAGCACCAWTTCAATCCACAGCACATAGACTTGATAGATTTTCGTGGTTCCTCTCCAAAAATTTCACAGATAAATTGCTGCTTCARGAAACCAAGAGCTACACTCTAAACTGCAAGTGTGTTGTTTCTGCCCGTGCCCCCATACTGGTCTGACAAACAAAATCATGCACTCAAATGCTTGCTTACCTGAAACTGACACTTTCATAAGGGCTTCCAGGGGTCTGTTGTTGTCCAGATCACGACTGAGTTTGAGTTCCCCAGTGACAGAGTCCAAAAKGAGCAAGTTTAACTCATTGCCTTGGACAAAAGTGTAGGCCAGGCTATCAGACACATCGGGATCATGAGCTGGGATCTTGCCAATCACGCCCGAGGGAAAGCTGTTGGACTTGTTGGTCACGTAGTTATTGAAGAGGATCTGGAAGTCCTGCAGCACGGGGGGATTATCGTTCTGGTCCAGCAGGCGGATGTGCACAGTTGCTCGGCTCACGAGAGGCGCTGAAGTAGCCTGCACCACAATAACATACTCTGTCCGGCTCTCATAATCCAGGTCCATTAGGGCTGTGAGGTCTCCGTTCAGCAAGTCTAGTTGGAAGACCTCAGGGATGTTCCCCTCTACAATCTGGTACATGATCTGTGCATTGGTCCCCTCGTCGGGATCAGCTGCACTGATCCGTGCCACAATAGAGCCCACGGGGCTGTTCTCCTCCACAAAGATATCAAATTCATCCTTCTCAAAGACTGGGGGGTTGTCATTAATGTCCAGCACGGTCACCTGGATGTCCACAGAGGCTTTCAGGGGCGGGCTGCCCCTGTCCACAGCAAAAGCCCGCAGGCTGTAGACAGCCACGTTCTCGCGGTCCAGCTTGCGCAGCGTGCGTATCACTCCAGAAGTGGGTTCAATGTAGAAGTCCCCATCTCCATCRTCACCCCCTTGGAATGTGTAGAGGAGACGGCCATTGAGGCCKGAGTCACGGTCAGTGGCAGACAGCTGCAGGACACTGGTGGAGAGCGGCACATCCTCAAACACCGAGCCCTGGTAGCGGTCRCGCAGGAAGCGGGGTGCGTTGTCGTTGGCATCCAGGATGAGAATCTCAACRTACGTCGTGTCCGACTTCTGGGGGATACCATTGTCGTGGGCTGTAATGGCCAACGTGTAGGAGGCCTGGTCCTCATAGTCCAGCTCCATCAGGGTGGTGATGGTGCCTGTATCAGGGTCAATGCGGAACTGGGGGATGTTATCGTCCAAAATATAAGTGATTCTTGCGTTCTCCCCTGTGTCCTCATCAGTGGCACTGATGGTGACAATAGAGGTGCCAATGGGCTTGTCCTCACTGACGCTCACTGTGTAGTGGGAGCTCTGGAAGACTGGGCGGTGTGTGTTGGCATCTGTGACATTGATGAAGACCTGGACRGTGTCAAAGCGAGTGCCATCAGAGGCAGTGACCGTGAGCACATACTGCCTTTCTTGCTTGTAATCCAGGGGCAAGGCCAGCGTGATCAGCCCTCCTCCACTCTGACTGGTGATGGCAAAACGGTTCCTGGTGTTGCCACTGGTAATCTGGTAAGTCACAACACTGTTAACGTCCCTATCCACTGCTGTCAGGGTCAGGACACTGCTGCCCACAGCTGCATCCTCGTTCAGTCTGAGGTGGTACACCTTCTCTGTGAAGGTGGGATTGTTGTCATTCACGTCCAGGACAGTGATGGACACGCTGGCTGAGGAGGTCATGACCGGCACGCCATGGTCCCTGGCCTCCACCCCAAAGTGATAGTTTTCCACAGTCTCTCGGTCCAGCTCTGCAGCCACAGTGATCCACCCCGTGCTGTTGTTGATTTGAAAAGGGAACCCAGAGTCACCTGCTACAGGGGCACCTCCAGTGGATGGTGCCATCTCTATGAGTTTGTACTCCAGGCGGGCATTCTCTCCAGAGTCAGCATCCACAGCCTGGATGTGCAGCACTGAGTAGCCCAGAGGAACATTCTCGAGCACCGTGGCCTGGAAGGGAGTGCTCACAAAGATGGGGGCATTGTCATTCACATCCACAACCTGCACTGACACCATACCACTGGAGTTGATCAAAGGAGGTCTGCCCCCATCCTGGGCTTTGATCCGGAGCGTGTACTCCCGAATAGTCTCGTAATCCAGAGGGTTGATGAGGTCGATGGCGCCAGAGAAAGAGTGAATGTAGAACTGGCCTTTCAGGTTGCCACTCACGATGCTGTAGTGCACCTGGGCATTGCTGCCCCGGTCCCGATCTGTGGCCTGTACCTGCAGTATCTGGCTGTTCACGGGGGCATCCTCTGGCACCTGGACCAGGTAGCGCTTCTCACTGAACTGAGGGTAGTTGTCATTCTCATCCTCTACAGTGATGTGCACCATAGCTGTGGCACTGCGTGGTCCTGGATCCTTGCCCTGGTCGTTGGCTTCCACCACCAGGTGGTACTCAGAGACCTCCTCCCGGTCCACGGAAGCTCGGGTCCTCACAACCCCGGAACGCGGGTCAATCTCAAAGACTCCGTCACCAGCTCCCGGCTCCAGCAGGCGGTAGAGCATGTTGGCATTGGCTGGGGCATCACCRTCAGTGGCACGGATAGTCAGCACCTCATAACCCACCTCCAGGTTCTCCCGGATGCTCTCCCGGTACTCGGGCTGCTCAAACACTGGCTCGTGGTCGTTGGTGTCACTCACAGTCACTGTCAGATAGGTGGTGGCCGAACGGCGGCGTGGGGAACCGTGGTCGGAGGCGGTAACCTTCAGCACGTGGGTGTCCTTCGTCTCCCGGTCAAGGCTGCGGGCAGTGACCACGCTGCCCGTCTCGGCGTCGATGGTGAAGTAGTCGTTGGAGCGCTCGTCAAAGAGCGCCTCCATGGAGTACGCCAGCCGGCCGGCTTCCCCCTCGTCAGGGTCCTGGGCCCGCAGCACGATGACCGCCGTGCCGGCCGGTTCGTTCTCGGGGATGGAGACCTGGTAGCTGGGCAGCTGGAACTGCGGGGGGCTGTTGAGGCTCCGCGCCCGCCGCGCTCCCCGCCGCCCGCCGCCCTCCGTGCCCGGCAGCGGGGCGCAGCCGGCGGCGGCTCCGCGGGGCTCGGCGCCCGCCCGGTGCCGGGCTCGCCGCGGGCAGGGGCCGCCGCCGCGGGGCCCGCGGGGCTCGGCGGGCGGAGCGCGGCGCGGCGCGGTCCCCGCAGCCCTCAGGCGCCCGGCGGGCGGCAGCGCCGGCGGCTCGGCGGCGGCAGCGGCGGGGCGGCCCGCGGCCCCCGCGGGCAGGTGGAGGAGCGGGGCGGCGCGGGGCGGCCGCGGGTCCCGGCCGCCTGCCGACGCCAGGGCGCAGAGCAGCGCGGCCCAGGACACGCAGGCGGCGGCGGACAGCAGCCGCGGCATCTCCGGAGCTCAGCGGGCAGCGGGGCCGGGCAGCGGGCTGCTGCACAATCCATCCACCCGCCGGGCTGCCCGCCCGCCCGCATCCATCAGCCGCCGGCCCGGCCCCACCACCGCCCTCGCGTCCCGGGCACCGCCGGCCTCAAGCCCCGCGCCCCGTCCCGGTCCGCGGGCAGCAGGCTGGAGAGCTCCAACTTTTCCACCTTAAACTTTGAAGTGAGTTCAAAATGGCTCCTCTCCTCCTCCTCCTCCCGCCGCCGCTCCCCAGAGGGCGATTAGCATAAACCTGCTGCTTCTCTCCTTCGCCAAAAAGAAGAAAAGAAAATCAAATACCGAGGTCCCCCCCGCGGCGGGGCCGGCCCACGGGCGGCGCGGTCCCGCGTGGCTGCTCGACACGGGAGAGCCGCCGCGCCTCGTCCGTCCCGTCCTGTCCCGTCCCGCTCCAGCCTCCCGGCTCGGCTCGGCTCGGCTCCGCTCAGCAGCGCAGGCTGCGCGGAGCGCGGCGGGCGCTGCCCGGGGCGGGGTTTCCTGACGGCCCCGCCCGGCCCCTCCCGGGCGGCGGCGGCGGGGGCCGGGCCGACTTCAGCCCCGCGGGGCTCCCGCTCCGCCGCCCGGCGCCCCTCGGCGGCCGGGGATGCTGCCCGCCCCGGCGGGGCCGTGCGCGCTCGGGCAGGGCCCGCTGCGGCTGCTCCGCTGCCCCGCGCGGTCGGAGCTCCGCGGGAGGCGACTCTCGGCCGCTTCCCCACGCAGCAGCCACCTGTCGTCCCAGATCCCTCGTCCAGGACAAAGTTAAACAGAAATTCATTTAAATTTGTTTTATTAAAATCTCTCTATGGAGGGGGAGAAAATAAAGTGAAACTACTTTCCAGGGCAAAATGAGCATCATGTGGGGGCCCAAAGGGGGCTGCCGGTATCCCGGCGCAAGATCTGCTGCCGTGCTCACGCCTGGCTCTGAAACACGCAGAGCAGCCGGCGGGATCTGGAGCCTTGAGTTAAAGATTTCCTTGGGGCAATCGCAAATGATGATAAACAGAACGCAAACTTCTGTGGGAAGAAGCAAAGCTCAACTCCCCATGAAAATGTCACACCGGTGATTATAATGTCAATTCTAGGAATTTATGCTGATTACTGTACATCTCCCTTGGCGATGCGGCCGCCTGAGCGACGCGCCCGCGCCCGAGCTGCGGCCGCATCCCCGCGGCTGCAGTGGCCCCTGCTGGGGGCGGCGGGAAGGGCGCGGGACGGGATGCGGGAGTGCGGGAGTGCGGGAGTGCGGGAGTGCGGGAGTGCGGGAGAGCCGCCCGCCGTGCTCGCCCTGCCTGCCGCCGCCGGCAAGGACCGGGGCTGATCTACAGAGATCCCGCGTACAGGAGCTTCACGCAGGATGAAGACACGGGATGGTGAACAACGAGCAGCCCAAGGTTGCCGACTGGAATTTCGCAAAAGTTTGTTACTGGTGGGAGCTGGGAGGCAACTTTCAGAGCGATCTGTCACGGTCGGTTCAGGCTCTTCAGCACTTATATGAAGACTATGAATAAAACAGATTCAGTAGCTTTCATTCAAGGAAAGGAAAGGGAAAGGAAAGGGAAAGGAAAGAAAAGAAGGAGGAAGGAAGGAGAGAAGGAAGGAAGAGGAAGGAAGGAGAGAAGGAAGGAAGAAGGAAGGAAGGAAGGAAGGAAGGAAGGAAGGAAGGAAGGAAGGAAGGAAGGAAGGAAGGAAGAAGGAAAGGAAGGAAGGAAGGAAGGAAGGAAGGAAGGAAGGAAGGAAGGAAGGAAGAAGGAAGGAAGGAAGGAAGGAAGGAAGGAGAGAGAAGGAAGGAAGGAAGGAAGGAAGGAAGGAAGGAAGGAAGGAAGGAAGGAAGGAAGGAAGGAAGGAAGGAAGGAAGGAAGGCACTTAGATAATTGCCAGCATGTCTGTCAGGAGGAAAAAAGCTTTTTAAATTGTTATTTTGGAAGATGTTTTGCTGATTCAGCTTTACTCAACTTGAGATTTTTTAAAATGGAATTTAGAAGCTTACTTGGCTTTGCATGTCTTCTGATTAAAATGATTGCTCATGAAAAGAAAGTTAAAAAAAATAAATTTAACCTTCCATTCATTTATTGACTTTGAGTGGAGGCGGTGACCTGCTCCAGAAACAAAGCAACTCACTTGGTAGCTGGGTTAATCAATATCAACTTGGGATTTGCATAAGGAAACTTTAGTTTAAGTCCATACTTTTCTTCCTTCTTTCTACATTTTCTTGCTGCTMTGCTCAATGGCCACAATTTGAAAAATAACCTCTTGTTATAAAATAGTATCTTTTCTTGTCTCTTTAAAAATRAGATCCAAGTACATATTTCAAGACAAAATAGATTTGTAAGAAAAGACAGTTTAAACTTTTTTCTTTTCTTTTTATTGCAATAAGAGGTAACTGTGAGTTGGGAAGATACTGTAATATCTTCTATACAGACCAATTTTGTGTATGATTTCACAAAATCCTCCATCTTTTCCCTATTTGTATGACCTGCCTTCTATTTCCAGTCAATTTCMTCTTGTTGATAGGATGTTTYACTGCTTTGTGATTAAATGTATTATCCTTATTGTTCCTTGCATGMATTACACCATTTGTCATATTTTTTTGCCATTAAAATAGATTTCAAATCCAAAATGGTGAATACAATTGTTACGACTGACTCACTGCTCGAGCAAAAAGAATGGTTTAACACTCTGGCAACTCAAATGACTTTTCAGTGGTGMAATGACTCCTGCCTGCTCCCAGAGTGCTCTGTATGGAAACAGGGGTCGCTGTTAGATCAGAGGTGGATCTGTCCCTGCTGCTGCTTCTGTGGGTCCCGAAGAGCCAGAGAAGGCAGCAGTGAAACAACGTTTGGTAAAGGCRACTCAAGGTGGGGAACAAAAACAGAATTACACGTCTCTCTTCTTTTAGCTGGCWCGTGTTTAGTGAAGGCTGATCCTCCAAAGAAAACCAGATACTTTCTTTGTGTCTCATTTTGCAGATTTTCTCATATGAGCTGTCCTTTTCCTATAGAAGAAATCACACTGACATCACCACGATGAGCAATGTTCATACAAAATGCAAGTGGGAGAGGTTTTCCTTGACCCTTTGTTTCCTTGGTACCAATTGATGACATATTCATTTCACAGCTAAAAAAAAGCTCTGTTTCAACTTGTCTAGGAGTGAAATATTTCAAGTTTCTTCCCAAAGTGAATTTTTAAAAAATCAGAGAAAAAAAATATATATTTCTATAAAAATAAAAAGACGGATGTAATTGTTACCCAGCTTAATTCAGTGCTTAGCTTAAAAAAATAGTAGTTAAACTGTGAGGGATTTTCCTAAAACATGAAGTTTACAAGACCAGGGGAGAGATCAAGAATCATTCCTTAATTGGGACTGTAGCCCAGAGGAAGGCTTGTGCAGAGGGGGGTTGCCTGCATCTAGATCCAATAGTATTTTTAAGGTTGGGAATAAAATGATTCAGTGTAAATCCATCCCTGTGGAAGAGGTGGTTCTATAGAAGGAGATGGAGCTTTTCTTATCTTAGCCCACCAGTAYTTTGAGGAAAGACTTAAAAATTCAYATTCAGTAATGCTGTGTTAAAATAGTTCACTTTTTAATTTTTTTTTAAATAACAAGAGTGGTATAAAGTTTTTTTTGGCATCGGATTTGTGAAGTAYATTGCAAAAAAGTGATATGCAGTGTGTACCCCACCCCTCCAAACCAGGGGTTTTGTCTTCTAAACTCTTGCTTGGGGGAAGAAGAAAATTTGTCCTCAAATTTAGGTATCCATGCAACACAACCTATATCTTGTTTGAGATCTCTAATTACATAGTGTTAACATAAATTGATATATGTATCACATCTTCATAACTGCATTTATTCATTCACAAATGCACCAATGATCTACTCCTGCTAAAGTAACACTTTGAGAAAATAATCTAAGAAACCACAACAGGTAGTAATAAAACAGCCTTTAACCACAATTTATTCCMCAACCTTACAATTTTCCARCAACTTGAAAGAAACTGGATGTTTTGGGCCACACATTAGAAGTGAATAATAGTGGATTTTGGAGGGGAATGTTATTTATTACCCGTTATTTCAAATAAACTAGCAGCATATTAGACATGAAAAAAACCAAAACAAACCAAACCCAAATAACAAATAGCTCACTGGTTTTTAGACTACCTGTGCTGGCTGCTGTTACATCCTGCCCTCACAGCTGAGTGTCTTCATTGTCTGGGACTGCACATCAGCAGAGAGCAATCTTCTGTGATCCCAGACAAAGCCTAATAAAAAATGAAAGGAGAGAAAAGAGGAATTCCCCAGTTCTGAAGGTTCCCCGTGCCTGTGGCAGGAGGCAGGTGGGAGCCCAGGTCTGTCACTGGCTGAGTCACCCCCGGCTCTCTGGGACAGGGCACCCCAGACAGGATCTCTGTCTGCTCACAGCTGCTCCAGGAGACCTCATCCTGCCACAGGGCGCAAACTAGACTGAGGACAGGAGCTGACAGGGTCGTTGTAGTGAGTTTAAGTTGGATAAACCCAGAATTTTAGACTACTTCTCCAATCACTACAGAAAGCAAGCATGAGATACTTCTCTGTGAGCAGGCATTTGGACTTCAGTCCCCATGCGAATCTGTTCCATGTCCAGCCCAAGAATGGTCAAATGAKCAAAACCAATTTATGTTTCCACATTGAATCTGAGTTTATTTTAGGAATAGAAGAACTAGTTCAAGCTCCATATGGTGAAATTTGATCCTTCCCCTATTGCAGGAACCACACAGGTTTGGAAGTGTTCCAGAAAATACTTTTATTGCTAACATTCATTCTTCTTAAAGCCAAGAATGGATTTCAAAATGCTGAGATCCTTATTGCAGGAATTTTGTTCAAGGCTTCTTGGCTGTATGTAGCTTTTCTTTTCATAAAGAGTAGAAACAATTTTGAGTTCTCTTGGTGTTTGTTGTAGCCAATCACACYGTTGCCTCTTTTAAAATCCTCAGTGGATACAGCAGCGATTCGGTGTTGGAACTTGTTTATTTCTTTAGACTTCATACCATCCATTTATAATTTACCCTAAGGAGCTCAGCCCCACCCTACTCAAACACTGCCTGTGAGTTTCCTCACTCTAAATTGGTTTGGGTTTTTTCTCCCTCCCCACTTTAGCTAAAGGCTSCACTAGTTACAACATGCAAAATGACAAATAAACCAATAGAAAAGCAAATTTCATGTTCAAAAATTGCACAGTGGCCAAGAACAAATAAAAGCTGAATAAGGCTTGATTGTTACTTATGAAGGAAGTGATATGGAGATTAATGCATCAGAAACATAGTTCTACATAATAACAAGCTCTGTACCACATACTGTAACAAACTAATAAATAAAATGTGAGACTAATCATCCAGTTCAAGTAAACAAACAGAGGGGAAAGCCCAAGTCTGCACATTGATGTGTTTTTCTGTATTTTGCRTATCTCGCCYGTACATTAACTGAGGTACTGAGTGAAAAACAAACTCTTGGAAATTACCTTTTATTGTTGGTTTTGSAGGAGTTGCCCTTTCTTTCTCACAGGGTCTCACCTTATGATGTACAAACAGATTTAAAAGTCAGTTCTTGTGGCTTTGCCCAAGAGTTTGCTGGAAGTTTGCTGTCAGCTCATCAAACAAAGGTGCAGTAGGACAGATTTCCTCACTTTGCCAGACCCTGTTGCTTGATCTAGGGGATTAGGGGACTAATTAATAAGAACAGAGTACAAAAGGGAAGCACTATCTTGGTAGGCATTCTAGCTTGACTGAGTGATGGGCTTGGGACTGAAGTCCAACAACACATTACAAACACCTGATGTGGCCACCAGGGAGCAGCTCCTGGTGGTGCTACAGGAGCTGTGAGGAGCAGGGAGATGGCACAGGAGATGAGCAGATTAAGTACTGGAGTTCAAGTGGTGGTAGAGATGTTTCTGGCTGTGGAGAATCTGCAGGGCTGCACTGCTTATGGGCTAGGCATGCTCTGCATTTACATGGGAACATGGGGATACTRCAATTGTACCACCATCAGCAGCTACCCCTCAGTACCTACATGTGGATGCTTGCAATATGATGTTAGAATCCAGACTGCTCCAATTTCCCCCCTAGTATTTCCTTCAGCTCTCTCTAATATTTAGACACACATTTCATATTGAAATACTCTTTTCTAGGGATTTTGAAGTCTCCAAAATATTTTTTTTTCTGGAGTGAACTAACATTTTCTGAACTTTTTATGGYTTACATAGAGACAGGATTAGGCTTTTTCCTCCAATCTCTGTTATTTTGTCTTTATCAGCATCAAGCATCACCTGCCATTATATTGCCTACTTGCTCAGCACYGAGAGATTCTTCTCCAGAAGCTGGTTAAATTTGATGCCATTAGATTAAACAGGGCTGGTTATTTTTGTAACATCTACACACCCAGCCACCTTCCTGCTTGGCTCCTTCCTGGCAGGAGGACCCTGTAGCCTGCTTTTCATGAGCTTGCCATGGGCTCGTTGGACTCAGCAACATTTGCAGAAGAAAAGCATGGAGGAAATTTCTTTYAACAACTTATCAAGGAGTATTCAAAGAGCTTCTGGTGGATGGGCATGAAGGTGGAGTGAAAGCAAGGACACTGTGACTTTGGTTTAACCTGTTCATTTTCTGGARGTTCAATTACATTCAAAGACAGGGGTTTTCAGCYYCTTAGGGGAGGAAACACTCAGCTCTAATGAAACACTTGCAGGCAGGGAATTAGTTGCCCTGTTRGAAAAATAAAAATTTTAACTGARATGCTTAATRTGGGARTATGAAGTCAGCRTAGCAGGTTGCTCAGACAATGATGKGGGTTRCAGCTTTGTGGCTGTTTCAGCTRGAGAAGGTRAAGTCAGCATTTAGCACCTCTCCTAATCACTGTAGGATTTACATGTGAGATATTATGACTATTGTTATGTCCCCCCTTCCTTAGTTTTATTTCATACCTAGAATTCAATGGAAAGACAGAGTCTTGGTTTCTAGTCCTGGCCTGGGAGCACACTGTGCACCATAACCTCTTTTCATCTTTGCTCAGGAGACCCAAGAATAGTAATTTTTTCTCACAGATGCATTTTGTAACATATTTCTGAGCATTCATTGGCATCCCTGARGCTTGGCAACTCTGAATGTGGAGAAATAGGAAGTGTTTGAAAAACCACTTTAAAAAGCCTCACTAATACTGTGCTGGGCCTCAGTTCAGGCTCTCTCTGGGATGGGGACACAGAGGCACCACATCCATCTGCAGGCATCCAGAGGGATCGGGGTTGTGTGCATTGCACTGCTGCTGGGCTCCCAGGCTGAGCTTTGCCTGTGCCAGCTCCCCTCCTTGGGCAGCCCACGCCAGGCTGGCCTTTGCACAGCCCGTGGGACTATGCCCTGTGAGAAATTTGGACAGAGCTGCTCTGTGTGTGCTGGGAAAGGTCAAAGGGCTGCTCTCTGGGAGCAAGCCATGCTGCACCTGTGGCCTCTGTGATGCAAAATGGCCCATGCCCTGATTTACTTCCCAGTTTAAACAAGCTGAAAGACAGATTTCACTCCAAATGTATGAAACACATTGCATTTTCAAAATCTAGTGTCTTAGCTGTTCTATTTTCTGCTGCTGTGCTTGCTACTGAGCACCACAGTTCATTGTCCTGCCTCTCCAGCAGCTTTCACCAGGCTCACCACTTATTAACCAGAGACTGTGTCTCTGGCTSCTGGATTTCTTCAGAGATCACTCAGTGTTGTTTCATAAAGGAGAGGAAGAGCATTTGCACTCTTAATGAATTTAGTTGTCATCACTTGTCAGCTTTGCGCTCTGAGGTCTCTCTTAGGTAGCGTAATTATCATTTTATTTATATATAGGTAATTATAATCTRGGAAGCAGTCCAAATTCTGCTTTTTAAGTAAAATTGGTGAAGCTTATTTGCAGTGACTGGAACCCCTCAGCACACAGCAGCCTCACTGGCAGCACCACAGTGGCTGTGGTTGGATRCAAGAGACCCTCTTTCCTGCTTGGTTACAGCCAGGAGCCATTTCCTGCTCTATCTGGCACATCCCAAAACAACCTTATCTTCAGGTATTCTAGCTTGAACACTGTAGTCAGGAAAAAGGACAAAAATGACCCCTGGTTACACAGGCTGGGGCAATGGAAACTCATTGGGCTGTCAGGCACGTGCTCCAACTCCACCTCTGCTGCCAGGCTGATTTCCCTRTGCCCACAGGGAAAATGGTCTCACAGCCCTCAAAGAAACAAGAGCCACACAAGATGATTTCCAGAGAGCAGCTTTGGGGTCAAATCCCACCATCAGCCATGCCACAGCAATGGTTTCACTGGGCTCTGCAGAGCCAAAAAGCCCCACTCCCACCCTGCTTCTCCTGAGCAGCTCAGTGCTTTAGCGGCACAGGGATAGTATTGGGCTGGCAGTTGGACTTGATGATCTAAAAGGTGTCTTCCAGCCTTAATGGTTCTATTATTCCTGAACTGACCTTCAGCTATAAATGCCATTTTGATGATTTCATTGTCCTCAGGGGCCCAAAACATATCTTCAGGTGAAAAAAATCCTCTGGGAATGTCTCTAAGCATTCCTACTGGAGGGTGCAGCATCACCCTTAGCTGCTGCCTCTATGGTTGGTTGCACCTTCTGCCATGTCATGTTAGAGAAGTGCAGGGTGCCCTTGGGTTTTGCAGACTGTGGCTGAAACACTGGGACTCTGCTACTCATGCAGAGAGCACTGCTCTAACATTAGAAAGTGCTGATCTCCATTTCCACCCACAGCAGAGAAAATGAAATATTTTCTGAACTATGAGGAGGCTGAGAGACTTAGAAGTAAAAGTATTCCCACAGCTGTCACTGATGAAAAAGGGTGTCAAAATTGTCTTATTCTGAAMATTTTCACCAACAGAGCATGCTGTCAGCACAGACTGGGACAGGGAATAGTCCTGGGGTAGGCATGGGGCAAAGTGCTGGAGTGCTGGGATGCTGGGCTTCTCATGGGYGGGTATCACTGGCTGCTAATGGGCTGCTTCTTGGGAAAGGGGGTGAAGGGAAACCTTTGGTCTGGTTTGGAAAAGGAAATTCTCATATTATTTCTTTGCTTTCTCATCCAACTGCATGCTGTATAAACCTGCAGATGCCAGAGATGTGTTTATATTTGGGCTGCTGAAGGCATATTGCCCTGCATCTGTGTTTTACTGTTCTACAGCCAAGATTGCTTCCTGTCCTAATCCATGATCTCCACCTGTAGTCTTGTGACCTTCTGAACCATACAATAAAGATGTAAACCAAACTCACCCTTCCTACCTATGTAGAAGATAAGAAAAATAAATCACAACATCTAAAAAAMTCAAAAATCCCATCTCTAACTCATTCAAAATTCCTTCAAAAATCCCCATATTCACCTATTTTATGGATTGAGGCAAGGCTGTCTTGGAAAGTCCTTGCCTTTTTCATATGCTGYAACTTTAGATCAGATGGTGTGTTCAGCCTCAAGGTGGCATGTTTCTAAAATACAGAAGTGGTTACCCTGGCTAATCCATAGGTAGGGACTTGGTGGCTGTTAGAGTCCTTTCAATGGAACATCTCTTCTCAGGTGAGCTCTGCAGTGTTGCTCCCCGGTATTATGGAGTGCAAAGAGAGCTACTGGTGTCCTCCCAGGCAAAGTATTCCCAGGAGGAGGATGTCAGGAGGATCCTGCCCCTCTGCYCAGCACTAGGAGCCCAAACCTGGAGTGCTGGGTCCAGTTCTGCATTCCCCTGTACACGAGAGACATGGATGTGCTGGAGACAGCCCAGAGAAGGGCCTGGAGATGATGGGAGGGCTGGAGCACTGCTCCCATGAGGAAAGGCTGAGTGAGCTGGGACTGTTCACCTGGAGAAGAGAAGGCTCAGGGGGATCTCATCAGGTTACACAGACACCTGAAGGGAGGSTGCACAGAGGACAGAGCCAGGCTCTCCTCAGCAGGGCCCAGTGACAGGACCAGAGGCAATGGGCACAAACTGAATCACAGGAACATCAAGGAAACCTCTTCTCACTGAGAGGTGACTGAGCACTGGCACRGGCTGCCCAGGAGTCTCCATCCTGTGGAGTCTCTGTCCCTGGAGATGCTCAAAGGACATCTGACTATGGGCCTGGCCAACCAGCTGTAAATGACCTTTTTTGACCAGAGGCTTGGACCAGATACTTCTGGAGGTCCTTTCCAAATTCAACTATTCTGTGGTTCAAAACAGGACAACAAATAGTAGAAAAAAAGCAGGATAAAACAGGGCAAGGAAGATAGAGCCAGGTAAATTACTGAGGCAGAACAGAAGAGAGGGATGAAACAGCCAGGAGAGAGCATCAGTTAGTGTTCCCTTTCTTCTGGCCCCATCTGAAACCAATATCTTAGGACTTACTGAGATGTAATGCTGCAGCAGAACGTGGTTGCAAAGTGGAAAATCACAATAGTCTCACAATTTGGCAGGCTTTCTACCTGGTACTGAACTTCTCAGGGTGGTTGTCATGGGTTGCAGTCAGCCTGTGCCAGGCCATCCCAYCCCCCTGTAACACAGAGCCAGTGAAACCTGGAGCTGCTGTAGGAGCTGCCCAGGGTCAGGGCACTGCACTTTGTCACTGGCACTGCACAGCCTTCTTTGGGTGTGCAGAGGTGTCACAGACATGTTTTATGAAAAATCCTTTCCTTAGAAGTTTTTCTCCTGAGAAGATGAGAGGCCTCAGGAACAAAATGTAAACAATGGTTATCTGCTGCTGTGGAATGCAACAGGTGCATCTGTGATTGGTCTCATGTGGTTGTTTCTCACTAATGGCCAAACTCAGTCCAGCTGTCCGGACTGTCTCGGTCAGTCACAGGATTTTGTTATCATTCCTTTTCTATTCTTAGCCAGCCTTCTGATGAAATCCTTTCTTCTGTTCTTTTAGTATAGTTTTAATATAATATATATCATAAAATAATAAATCAAGCCTTCTGAAACATGGAGTCAGATCCTCATTCTCTTCCCTCATCCTAAGACCCCTGTGTAACCCACCTCACAGAGGTGATGGCAGGCTGATCCAAGAGACTGGATGTGACTTCATGGCTGCTCCTARTCAAGCATTTCTCTGTGGTCTTCCCTCTCCCTTGGAGTCTGAATCCCACAGCTGGAGCTGCTTGGGGCATGAGCTTGCAGTACTGCAGTGGTTGATCAGGAGCAGCTGGCACATCAAACACATGGAGGGCTGGGGGGACCTCCCTGGCAGCCCTCACTGGTGCTGTTCATCTAGAATKTTCTATTATCCACTGGCAGTTCTGCTAATTGAGGTATGCTGGCATGTGACAGTCACAGCTGGCATGGTGTCTGCTGGCAGCTCTGAGCCCAGCTCTCTGCTTGGGCTGGACTGCCTCTGTATTGCTGTAACCAGCAGTGTCATTGCAGGGGTTTGTCTGCTGCTGTTGGCTTATCTGACAGCCACACGGGCCTGTTCTGCTCTCGGTGTTGCTCTGGGCTGGCTGTGCAGTGAAGACCATGCCCACAGGTGGGGGGSCATGGCAGGGGGTGCTCAGCACCAGTGCTCACCGTGGGCCATGACCAGGCTTTCAGGGCTGGGGGAGCACTGACTGCCCTGGGACACAATCTGACTGAGAGGTCAGGCAGACTAAACCTTCCAGGGAGTCGTTTCCATGTCTGGGGCAGGCTTTGCCTACACTCRCAGGGAGAGAGCAGCTTGAGCCATAGTTGGTCTGATGAAGGAAAATCATCCCAAACKACAAAAGTGTACACTACAACTGTAAAGTTTTGGTGATTTAAAAAATTATTTCTACTAATTATTAACACAAAAACACCAGAGACCAAATTAAATGAACTTTACTGCCTTTGCAGTAAAGCTCACAAGAGTGTGCCAGAATTAAGGTGAGCTATACATGCTATACAGACTCCCTAAGTATACATACCATGGGAATTTGTTGCAGTTTCTCAGTGTAGCACTTGTTGTACACCATGGATTCAGTAATATAAAGGAATTTAGCCCTCTTTCCCATTTAGTTGAGGCTTTTCTGGCTAGCTGTCTCCATTCCTGTTATAGACACTGTAAATGACTCCTGCTGAGGTTTGAAATGTCATCTGGTGGGAGATGAGATGTGTTCCAGCAAATGCTCAGTAACCTTTGGTGTTTTCCTTCAAATGTGAGATGTAATGGATATAAATGATACCAAAAAATCAAGAATAAGCAGACTGAAGACTTTCCTGGCTTGTTACCCTGTCTCTGGCAGTGACAGGTCCTGCAGGCAGAGCAAAAGGAGGTGACAAGAAAGTGCTGGTGTTTCATTGARGTGCTTGCAGACTGCAACTATTTGTGGTCCAAAGACTTCCTGACCAGAAAAAACACCTTCATTTTCAATAGTGACAAATGGATTTTTCTTCCAGGAATTTGGCTGATTGCTTTCTGAACTGTGCAAACTTTGACATCCTCCCACAAACTGCTGTGGAACTTCAGCATTATTGTGTGAGAAACCCTCCTCTTCCTTCCCTGTGGCATCTGCCACCTGCTCAGGGTTGCAAACACCCTCAGACAATGTTCTCTGCTCCCTTTCTCCATCCTACAAAAGACTTCATGCACACAGTTCCCACCCCCCAGTTATTTATTTTCAGGGCTAATGGCTGCAGTTTTTTCTGCAACATATTTTCACATTTATATTTGCCTTGAAATGTGGGCCCAGAACTGTGTATCTTGTTTTGATTTGCAATAGCTTGTTCAGGTTTTATCTCTGCACACTGGAGGCTACAACTGGGTTTGCTGATGTGTTTGACTTAAACTATTCTGTATTTTATCTGCAATTTCACCTGCCACTTTATTGTCCAGTTTCTGTGTATTCTGAAACCCTTCTGCAACTGCTGAAATAACTYTTGTCCTTATTATTTTGGACAGTTGCATACAGTTGACTGACTTTACTYAATATCCCAGAAGGTCTATTTTTCCTATGGTAGGTCTATTAAACCTTCATTTGTGGATTTTGTAGAAGCTGGTTGCTCAGAGGAGCTGCATCATATGTCAGTGTAGGACTCCAGCTGGGACTCCCCTTGCCTGTGAATAATGCTGCTGTATCCCTGGGTTTTGCCAATTGCTTGCTCACATGAAAACACTCTCTCAATCCGTGGCAGCTATTTCACAAGTTGCTGTTGTGGGATTTACCCAATGCCTTTTGAAAATAGAATTGACTGTATCTTTTGGGTTTTGCTTGTCTGTTTGTTGATGGTTTCAAAGGAATCTTATAGATATGTGAGCCATGACTGCTGATACTGAGATGAATGTACCTTATTTATTCACATATCCACATGATCAGTCCTTTCCAATAATTACTTCACCCAACTGTGCGGTGGGGAAAAAAGATAAGTCCTCAGATGGTGAAATCTTAGAGTGCTTTTCATGTTTATATATATTCTTATCCAAAAATATATTCTTATCCAAAAATACTGCCTGCCTTCAACCAAAAACACCCTGGGAATCTTGCAATTCATCTTCCAGCCACCAGGTAGAGGCAAAAGCTGCCACAAAAGARCCACCCTGGTGCCAAAAGGCCCATTTCCAAAATAGCAGTCTGATTGACATCAAAAGAAAGCTTCTGACCAATCTGTCTTCATGGTTCTTAAAATAGGTCTGGCCAAATTCATATATAAAAATTAATTTTGAATCTCATTAGCTCTGCAGTCCTCTACTTWATTAGAAAGCCATTGCAGTCAATCRGTATGAAGCACACTCTGATTATCCCCTTCTACTCAATACATGGAAAATTAWTCATGCTAGAGCTGCTCTGCCTTTTAATACAATGATAACAACATTTTAATAACGGTTTGATCTCTCAAAGAATAGCCAATGAAGAATAGCCAATAGAAGGTGGGCTTTTTCTTTTTTTTTTTTAATTAGGAAAATTTAATAATTTGCCTGTAAAGTGTTTTCTAAATCACAGATTTTATAAGTGTGGCCTTACAAAAAGAGTCATTAAAAAGGGTCCAAATGTTGGCACCAATATTCAAAGGTGTTAACCTTAGATATCCACAACAGTGTATATATTATATTCATGATCTTTTCATGAGTTTTTATCAGTTTTACTWACATGGAGCAGAAACATTAGCAAAYGTAAGTTAATGGAAAACTGAGGASAAAATTTACATAGATCATTCATTCTCTGTACAGGAGTAGCATCAATCCTGAACTTTCAAAGACATGAATATTTCTAAACCTTATATATCACCTGCACCTATTATCATTCATACTGCAGAGCTCAGTGATCCTCATGTGGCTCAGGACCCCATTATACCACATGTGACTGTGTTCACAGGGTCTCAGGTTGAGGGAAGAGACACAGGTTTGACTCCATGTTTCAGAAGGCTTGATTTATTATTTTATGATATAGATTACATTAAAACTATACTAAAAGAATAGAAGAAAGGATTTCCTCAGAAGACTAGCTAAGAATAGAATAAGAAAGAATGATAACAAAGGCTTCTGTCTCGGACTCTCTGTCCAAGCCAGCTGGGCTGTGATTGGCCATTAATTAGAGACAACCAACATGGGCCAATCACAGATCCCCCTGTTGCATTCCACAGCAGCAGATAATCAATGTTTACATTTTGTTCCTGAGGCCTCTCAGCTTCTCAGAAGGAAAAATCCTAAGGAAAGGATTTTTCTCATAAAAGATGTCTGTGACAACCACAGACCATGCACATACAAGCTGGAATGAGRGCACTGATAGTACATGTCTGTCTTGGCAGAGCAAAGCCGTAGATRTTCAGCTGTCCCCCATAATTACAGCATAACAAACTGCTCCTTCACCACTGAAARAAAGGCAAAGCAGACCAAAAACTCAAACCACACTCCACTGGAACCCAAAGGGTGTAAATGATGGGCCTAGGCCCATCTGAAGGGTGCTGGGGACACCCTGGGATGGGGATGTGGGATGTGATTACACCAGCCACGTGCTGCTGCAGGGGGTCCCAGAGTGGCCACACAAAACCATCTCTGCCATCCCACAGATGGGGGTGGCACTGGGAGGTGCACGTGGCTCAGCAGCACACTGGTGGCACTCAGCAGGGTGACACTGCTATTGAAAAGCACCCTCTGGGTTTATTTTCATGCTGTTTCCCWGCCAGCACAGATCCCTGAGAGCCTGGGATCTGGTCACCTCTCTGGACCATGGTGTTTCAGTCTGAAGCCCCAGGGCTACAAATGCATCTTGTTCCATTAGCTGTGATCACTCTGACCATGCCTGGCAGGGTGAGACCAGCTGGCCAGTCAGCCTTTCCAGTGTCCTCTCTGTGAGCTGTTTGCACCTGTGATCCACTGTGTTGGAACTTTTCATAAGCTGAAAGCTACCCAAGAAAAGCAGAAACTTCTTTTTCATCAGTTTCCTTAGTGGGAACAGACCAGAGAAGGGCAGGCTGATCCAGCACTCACAGGCTTTGGCAAAAGGAGACACAGGCTATATCTGCCTTTACAGATGAAGGAGAGGGGTGAGCACATGATGATGAGGRGGAGGACARGGAGGAGAAGAGCTGCTGGGGAGTAGGAGCCATTTTTGGGACAGCCTGGGAGGCAGAGGAGAGTGCTCGAGGTCCTTGGCAGCTGAGGTGAAGCAGGGGGAGCCTGTGAGGCTGGTCCTGGCTCCCAGGGAATTTGAGCAATGACCCTTGTGAGGGGTGGGGYCCTGAAGGAAAGGTGGGAGAATAATAGCAATATACAGGAAGGGCAGCCTGGTGGAAAAAACTAAATGTTTTCTTTCTAGATTTTCTGAAASTTTGAAATCTTAGCTAAGTGAWYAAAGGSRTTGATTGTACATGTAAAACCCTTTACATATAAATCATTGACCAATTTTGGGACTAAGTCTGGGTCCAGCCATCCCTAAACTCTCCTTAAATTAGAGTTTAGAATGCAAGAGGGTCTTTCTGAACCTCAGGGCTCAATGGGAGAGTCTCCCTGACAGTTTTGTGTTACTCTGCCCTCTACGCAGCAAATCACCAAGTGCACCTTGCCATCAAATTCATTCAATCACTGTTGTATTTACTATCAAATGTTTTAAAACTCATATTTTAAACTTATAATACTTATATGAAACTTATGTTTTATATCAATAAGAATATTKCTACTTCTCTGTTTTAAGTGAAGTGCACCACTCCATCTGCAACAAGGTGTGCCCAAGTTCTTCGCTGTACTTAAAAATAAAGTGCATGTTCTCACATTAYAAGCCTGCATTGCCTGCCTGTCCAAAAATCAGCATGGATTTTATTTCTGTGCCCACTTTGCTCTAAGAGCAGGCGGTGTTGGAGCTGTCAGAGGGATGGAGGAGGAAAGCTGGAAGGAGCTGGGCACTCCTCCCTTGGTACACACATTAGAGAGAACAAATATTTGTCATTAACTTGTGACTCTCCAGCCTGAGTACAGGAAGATTTATACTACTCCTAGAACTGTGTGATTAAGTGCTGCTAATCCCCCAGACTTCCACTGTAGTAGGATCATGTTAGTTTTAGGGAGAGATGCAGCATGTCAGATTCTGCTYCCACAGGTAMCTCATGGAGTAAATTGCAAAGCATTTGATTTCACTTGCAAGAAGAATCGAAGGGACCCAGATCTCTGGGATCTAAACACATCTTGCTCTGCTGCATAAGGAAAGCACTGTGCTCTGCTGGCTAGATCCTGGCTCCTTCAGCACCAGGAGAACAGACACAGGCTTCAAAAATCTGTTCCTACTCCCCCTGCTGCCTCTGTGTGAGTGTGTGGTGGTGTTCTCAGGGGTCCCAGGGYGAGGGAAGAGACGAGAATCTTGACTCCATGTTTCAGAAGGCTGATTTATGATTTTATGATATCTATTATATTAAAAGAAAATGATATATTGCAACTATCTATCTAAAGAATAGAAGAAATTATTTCATCAGAAGGCTAGCAAGGAAAGGAATGGAATGATAATAAAATCTTGTGACTGCTCACAGCCTCGACACAGGTGGCTGCCATTGGTCATCAAGTGAAAACAATTTCACATGCTGGGTAAACAGTTCTCCAAATCACATTCCAAAGCAGCAAAACAYGGAGAAGCTGAAGCTTCCCAGCTTCTCAGGAGAAAAAGATCCTAGCAAAAGGATTTTTCATGCAGTATGTCTGTGACATGAGTGTATAGGTTTGTCTGCCTCAGGGCATCTCCAAATCAGGGCACAGGAGGGAACCTGCAGTGCCACCTTCAAAATTATTCACACTGGGTGAAGCTAACACCCACTTCATGGAATCAAAACTCTGCTGCAAAATATGCCCATGGGAGATATGAGCCCCATGGATGTGACCAGTGCTGTTAGGCACGAGGAGCTCTGGAGGGAGAGCAGGGATGGCTGAATACAAAGCCTGGTCAGTCTGTGACAATATTTAACCCTCTCCACAAGCTTCAGGAATCTGTGCTCTCCTTTACTTCTTTTCTTATGGGAGGCAGGGTAAAAAGAAGGATAATTTTCCTGGTTTGTTTCTAACTAGAAGATGAAAGGGCWTATTTAGGCCATTCCATGACCACTGGCACTAAAAGCTGAGTCCCTGAGCAGCTGTTGAATCTGCCCAGCTTTGTGCAGCTCTGTGCAGCTCTGTGCAGGAGAAACCCAGCCAGGTGGCTCTGCCTTCCTGATGGTGACAGCCCAATGCAGTCAGCAGGTAAAGCTGAAGCTCCTGAGTCCAAGACTGTTCTCAAGCTGCTGCTGGTGCCCACAATCTCCAAACAGCAGAGAGACAACTTCTTCCAGGACAGATATGGGAATGGCAAAAAACTTCTGGCAGCAGCTGCAGGCAGGACAGACGTGGGCAACTGATGTCAGGTGCTGCAAGAGCTGTCTGCAAAACTTGCACACTTTATTTTTGCTTTTTTTTCCCCCTGCAGATGGATTTATCTTGCACTCTGTGGGATTCAGAAAGCAGCACWGAGTTTTCTCTTTCTGTGGAAAGGCTTCCAGTGGGGAAGGCAAGGCCGCTGTGCCAGTGGAGCAGGTGAGTGAGAACAGATCTGCAGGAAAATCTTCTCAAGGGGCTCCCCACTTTTCCAAGAGGGATGACCCAAGTCCCTGACATCCTGCTTTCAGATGAACCCTGCTGAGAGGTGACTCAGGCAGAGTTTCTGCCCTAAAAGACACAAAGATGGTAAATGGATGCCTGGAAGGGCTGTAGCTCTGGAAGGGCTTTTGGCTGCCCCTGTGAGCATCAGGTCTGTGGAGAGGACACATCTATGCCAGCCTGAGCTGAATGAGCTTCACACTGAGCAGAATCAGATGTTGTTCAGCATCTCTGAGCCCAGCAGCTCACCRTGGGGAACAGTTAACAGCTTACACACAACTGCTGGGGGGAAGGTCAGGAATGGGACATCTGGGGGATACACAGCCACCAGACACTGCTGGATGGACTTTTCATGGATCTGTGTTCCCCCTCAGCCACACCTTACCTACCACAGCCTTGCCTAATTCCAGACATTGCTCTTCAAGGAAGGTTTTCAGGCTCCTTCCACTGCAAAATGAGAGAAGTGTGCACTCCTGGGGTGTAGGTCACTTCCTGCTAGTGCATGTCAGCTGGCTCACAGAATGGAAATTGCTCTTAACTCCAGTGATGAGAGACACCAGCACATCAGATATCTCATCCAGGCAGAGAGGAGTAAAGCAAAATGATGTTCCTTTATCCATGCTGGGTTTTTGCAGCTGACAGCCTGTGTGGGGACTACAACTCCTCCCTCAACAGCAGTGTAAAAACTTACCTCCTCCATGCAGTGGCAGSATGAGCAATCCTTTGAGGCTTTTCACCTTCAGATTGTTGTTGGGGGACTTTGAAATGGATAAGCCCTTCATTTCTTCAGGTTTAATCTACTTCTGGAGGCAGGAGCTCAGAGGGAGAGGAGCTGGTACCTCCTTGKCTGTTAGGGAAGAGCAGCCAAAGCCTCCTTGCCTGTACCAGCCAAAGCCACGTGCAGGGAGGAGCAGAAGGAAGAGCAGAGGGGGACACTTGAGCAAAGTGCAGTGAGGGGAGGGCAGCAGAGCCCTTGCCTGCAGCAGCCCTGGCACCTGGCAGCATCCCTTGGCACTCCTCCTGGCCATGCCTTGCCATCCTGCCAGCCCKKCCTGGGCCTGGGAGCAGTGTCTCTGGAACAGAAGCTGTTTTCTTTGGTGTTGAGACTTGCTCTCCTTTTAATTCTTTTAGCATTTCTAAAATAAAAATGAATTGTTTGCAATGAAATCTTTCAGGTTTATTTCAGCCCTGACACAAGCTGGCTGAGTTTCAATTAACTGATTTGTACCAAATACTGCTCTGCCATACCCACAGCTTAYATTTATCTATGAGAATGACAATAACTGTCAGCAGCAGGTTTAAGCCAGCTTGCACAGGAGCTGCTGAAGGAGMTCTGTGTGTGTGTGTTGCCTTTCAGGCTCAAGGCTTTGGACTGGACTGCTGGAGAGTGTTTGCTGTGCCCAAGGCCTCTTCCCCTCTGGCTTGGCTTGTCAGTATGTCATGGATGCTGTTTCAGCTCAGGGCTCAAAGCCCAGATGATAYCACACTCACTCCTGCAAGGACAAGGTGGTTCCATCTTCAGCTGTGTGACTCAGCACCCTGCTGGAGGTGTCTTGGCTGGCTGACTTGAAGGAGAGAATTTAATCTTAGATGRTGAAAAAGGATTTTTCCACCTTGCTAAAAATATTTAAATTCTTAATGAAGTYTCACTTAATTCAGCCTGAGAATCCAACTGGGATCTTTCACTGGAGCTCACTGGGCACAGCAACTGGGCATCTAGCAAGACACACACATTACATGGTTTAGACTGTGCAGTCCACAGCTAAAATCTCGATTGTGAGGGCTCACTGGCAAAGCCAGGSAGATCCAGCCCAGAAGAGCAGCCCTGCACAGAGAAATGCAGCCTGATGTGCTGTGCCATGAAATCCCACAAGTGAGCAGAGATGTCAGCTTCACCACATGCCTTCCAATCAATTTTTTATAGCACCCAGTCAAACCTTATCCCTGACTGGCTCCAGGGGACAGAGAAATCTGCCTGATGTGGCTGTTGCCTCTTGTGGGTGATCATCTGACAAGTGCAGGAATGTGACACAACCACGAGATGSAGAGGACACCTTTCTCAGTGCTGGAAACAGTTTCACTGTCAAACTGCCTTCAAGGACAGGCAAAAGACCTTTCATGGAGGTTGGTAACAGCAACAACAGGTGCTGGTACTACTACTRGTACTTGGATCATCAGCCCCAGCTAATGCATCTGTTTTGAAACTCGAATGAGAAGCAGAGSTTGGATTTTTATCCATAGCAGGCACTGAGCTGTGGTAAAGAGATGTGGGAGAGATTTAAATAATACTACTACTGTGTCTAATTTCCAAGGAGTTCTCACCCTTGGCTGCCTCCTAAATTGATCTCTTGTCCAAAAATATTAGTAAGCAAAAGTGCCCTTGGTGGGGAACCTGGAAAAGATGGCACTCCCTGGGGAAGGATTTCTGCTCCAAGTCACACACACTTCCTCACTAATAATTTATGCTATAAAAATGGTTTCTAGGGTACTGCTCCGTTATCCTTTGCTTCAGAAATGCTTGCTTCTTCCTACACTTGTTTTACTTGATTTCTTTTTTCYAAAAAGCTGCCCAGCCTCAGCAGTGGGGTAGAAAGGTGTGCCCCACGTTAGGCACAAGAGAAATGGCAAGACCATTGGCAGGGGAATAAGAGTCTTGTTTCCCACACAGCCAACCAGATGGAAGAAATCAGGGTGCTTTTTCTTCCCCTGAGCTGTAGCACTGAGTGAGCAAGCAGTGGCTCCCTGCTCTTGCATTTCCTGACAGCTTGATGGRGACAAACAGGGAGAGCATCAGCAGGAAGTTGTTCAGCCCTGTACAGGCACAGAAGCTTTGGCATCTTTGCTCCCAGAAGCACAACTGCTGATATTGGGGTTGCCTCCACATTTTCCCCACCACCTTCAGAGCTGTTGCCTGCTTAGGCTTTGACAGTTGTGTAGCTGGGTGTCAGAGTTACCCACAGCCAGGTTAAAGCCCAAAGAAAACATGGATAATTTTATCAAAATGGTAAATTATAAACAAAACAAACAAAAGCAAAATAAACAGAAAAACCAAAACCAAACAAAAAAAAAAGGGGAAAAATTTCCGAAATCTGAGTATTTCTTTCTGAACAGTCTGACCTGACTCTTCATTTGCATGAATAGGGCAGCTAGRGCATGAGCTTCTGTTCTACTTTTACCTGGGGAGGGCTCCTTGCCTGGAGCAGCAGGTCTGGGCTGTTTCTGAGGATGCTGCAAGCCCCACAGCAGCTGGCAGGGTGGGATAGGATTTCTCCCTGCGGTTTCTTTGTACCTAGTGTAACTTTCCCATAAAGCAGAGAGCTACTGCTGCTTGCAAACTTGCATCTGTTTAGTCCTTTGTTATGAAAATCCCTCTGGCCATCTATGCACATCTAATCCCTCTAAAACCTGGCTGGTTTTGGTTGCTGGGCTGCCCTCCCTTAGGCAGGGAGGCCCCTGATTCATGGAAAGGCCCTGCATGGCTCGCATAAGGCACACAGCTTGCTGCCCAGCCTTCGTGGCAGTTTGGGTGCTCAGTGTCCCTTGTCGCCTGCAGCTTGCTGGCCCCAGCTCTGTGCAGTTTGGGTGCTCAGTGTCCTATGCCCTGCAGCTGCTGGCCCCAGCTCTGTGCAGTTTGGGTGCTCAGTGTCCCTGCCTGCAGCTGCTGGCCCCAGCTCTGTGCAGCTTTGGGTGCTCAGTGTCCTTTCCTGCAAGCTGCTGGCCCCAGCTCTGTGCAGTTTGGGTGCTCAGTGTCCTTTCCTGCAGCTGCTGGCCCGCAGCTCTGTGCAGTCTGGGTGGCCAGTGTCCTTTCCTGCAGCTGCTGGCCCCAGCTCTGTGCAGTTTGGGTGCTCAGTGTCCTTTCCTGCAGCTGCTGGCCCCAGCTCTGTGCAGCTATGGGTGCTCAGTGTCCTTCTGCAGCTGCTGGCCCCAGCTCTGTGCAGCTCAGGATGCTCAGTGTCCTCTGCCTGCAGCTGCTGGCCCCAGCTCTGTGCAGCTCAGGATGCTCAGTGTCCTCCTGCAGCTGCTGGCCCCAGCTCTGTGCAGCTCAGGATGCTCATGTGTCCTGCCCTGCAGCTGCTGGCCCCAGCTCTGTGCAGTTTGCGCGTGGGCTCAGTGGTCCTGTCCTGCAGCTGCTGGCCCCCAGCTCTGTGCAGTCTTGGGTGCTCAGTGTCCTTTCCTGCAGCTGCTGGCCCAGCTCTGTGCAGTTTGGCTGCTCAGTGTCTCCCTGGCAGCTGCTGGCCCCAGCTCTGTGCAGTTTGGGTGCTCAGTGTCCTGCCCTGCAGCCCCCAGGTATGGCAGGAGGATCCATCAGCCAAGCTGGCTCTGAGAGAGAGATGGTGCATGCAATCTGAGCTCTCTCTTTTCCATCTAAAGACACTGAAATGCCACAAAGAGCATTTCAGGCGTGTGTTCAGGGAATGGACAGTCTCAGGGGTTTGTAAGAACTTTTGTCCCCTTGTAAGCCTGGGGAGAGGTGTGATGTGCAGAGGCAGGGTGCTGCTGCTGGGCTGGAAAGGCTCCTTTGTGCTGAACCATCCGTGCCAAAGGAGCTCAGGCTGGCTCCTGCTCAGTGCCCAGTGACTGCTGGCACACCCCACGGAGACAGCCCAGTTAGCCAAATCAGCTGCAGCGTGAGGTGTCTCGGGCCTTGTCGCTGCAAAACAAGCTGCAAGAGGCAACTGGGGGATGAATTCTGGTTTATGCTTTTGCTCTACTTGTCATCATGATATTTCTGAAAAATCCCTTTACCTAGGATTGTTTCTTCCTGAGAAGCTGAGAAGCCTCAGAGAAAAGAAAAAACAATAATTATCTGCTGTTGTGGAATGCAACAGGTGCATCTTTGATTGGTCCATGTTGGTTGTTTCTAATTAAATGGCCAATCACAGTCAGCTGGCTCAGACTCTCTGGAGAGACTAGACTTTCCTTTCCTTTTCCTTTCCTTTCTTTCCTTGTCCTTTCCTTTCTTTCTCTTTCCTTTTCCTTTCCTTTCCTTTCCTTTCCTTTCCCTTTCCTTTCCTTTCCTTTCCTTTCCTTTCCTTTCTTTCCTTTGCCTTTCCTTTTCCTTTCCTTCCCTTTCCTTTCCATTTCCTTCCCCCCTTTCTACCCTGATGAAATCCATTTTTTCTTCTATCTTTTAGTAAGTCTTAATATATAATGTTCTTTTAATATAATAATATAATAATAAAAATAATAAATCAGCCTTCTGAAACATGAAGTCAAGATTCTCATCTCTTCCCTCATCCTGGGACCCCTGCAAACACCAACCACACTCTACTGTGGAGTTCCCCTTCAAGCTGCAGTTGTTTGGCTCTAACCGAGGGCCAGAGTGCAAGTCAGTGTGGGAGCAGCATGGACTGAGTGGTGAGTAGCTAGTGATGCAGCATTTGAGGGTGTTTGTGGAAGAGATGGAGGATCCTGCACCTCTGAAGTCAATATTCAGATGTGACTTTTTATTACCTTGATGACAGGAGAAATGAATTGTGAGATACATGTTCATCCCAAAAAAGCAACCTCCCAACAAAGCAACCATCTTCCTCTCAACATGCTACAGGCAGCCCTCACTGGTTGATGGCCTCCCACTTTGCTAATAACGTGTAGTCATGCCTCAGAAAGCTTCGTGCAAGGGCAGGTTTTATTGGGATGGAGCAGTTTCAATAGCCTCGCTGTATAGCCATCTGTAGCCTGCAAGACCAGGTTCTTGAACCGCCCTTGAATACTATGGCAGACCACAAACAAAGACACAGATTGAAAAGCCTAACCAAAAAAAAAAGTGTTTCAATACCCTCACATTGTCCTTCACTTTAGTTAGAGAAGTCCAATGTGGCTGCAGTCTTATATGTTCCCTCCTATTTTTGTTTTTTTTACTTCCAGACAGTGTCAAGGCAGAGATTGGACACTGAGGGGCTTGTGGATCAGCAAGCTCGCCTATAGCTCTCGCTGTCCAAGGTTTGATTCAGCAGGCAGGCAGGTATTCACGGTCAGAATGTGTGGAGTCGATGGGGAGCAGATTAGGTTCAGAAACATCTGCCTGGTTTAATTTGAAAAGTGTGGCATGGACATTTTTCTGAGGCTTGGCAAATAGGGCTGTGCTTTTCCACAAGCCTGATTATTGAGAGGAGTTTAGATGGCCCATAAATGGAGCAGTGGCCCAT